>JAXGGA010002136.1:0-130088 GCA_038373865.1 Uloborus plumipes | reverse complement strand
TTGACCGGAGTTTGCTTGTTTTTTTCTTTCTGACTGATTGCCTCTGCGACCATAACCTGCCACCCGGCCCTTCAGGTGCTGGGCTGCTCGTGCAGAGTGGTGGCGTTTAAACTCTATACACACACGCTTACACCTACTTGCCTACACACTACACACACACACACGTTTACACATAGTTGTACGCCAACACATAACTGCGCCTACACACAAAAACACTTATACACAAACCTACACAAACGCACACACACACCAATCGCAATTCGTGATTGAAAAAACCATAAATCAAATTCAATATGTGAAAATTCAACTTATTACTTTCTTCTATATCTAATATATAGAAGAAAGTATTGGTTTCGTGAAAATTTTCGAATGTCGAATTTTGACGGATTTGCACGTTTTGAGGTGCGCTGAGTCCATTTCGACCATTTTTGGAAAATGTCTGTCTGTCTGTGTGTGTGTGTGTGTGTCTGTGTGTGGAGTCTGTATGTGTGTGACCAGTTTTTGTGGCCGCGCTAGAGCAAAAACTACTGAATGAAATCGAACAAAAATTTTTGCACATATGTACCACCATGTGAACTGGTGCACCTGACTTTTTTTAGCGAATTCCTCCAAGGGGGGTGGAGCAATCGCACGTGTTCTGCACGAGGGTGACTGCTATATCTCAGGAAGTAACCGGCGGAATCAAACGAAAATTGGTCCATAGGTAGACCCTATTGAGTACAGGTGCTGATTCAATTTGTGTGTCAATATCTCAAATGGGGGTGGAGCAATCAAAAGTGCTTATTTTGTCATTGCACCTCCTGTATCTCGGGAAATATTGCTGCGATTTGAATGAAATTTGGAATAACACTAACCCAATATGGAAGCAAGCATCGATTAAATTTTGGCGCCAATCGCCCCAGGGGGAGGGTGGGGTGATTTTTGCGCTTATTCAGCAATGCGAAAAATTAATTCATTAAAAAATCGCTTTCACGCTATTTAATTATCAAAACAGCTGAAAACTTTCAATGATTTTAAATTTTTAACTGTTGCCAATTTCTTTTTACTAACAAATAAAATGTTTGCAATTAATCTAAACAAGTCTTTTGCAATGATTTCCACTTTTGCTCATTGATTCTGCATTTGCAGGGTTATTACGATAACTGGAAAATTGGATCTGTCTTCAATTATTCGGGCGCGTATGTATTTTATTTTGTAACCGGAATTAAAGATAGATATAGAAGAAAGTTTCGTGACGGCCACGATAGCTAGTTTTTTTATTTATTTAGAATTAATTATTTTGATTTACAACCTTAAAAGATAGGATAAACAATGTGAGATATTTAGCATGTTAAATAGAAACTGCAACACACTTTTTAAGGAGATTATTAGATGTGCTTACAGAGTTGGGGAGGCTATACTATGATAAATGTCAACGTTTAGAAAAGAAAAAAACTAGCTATTAAAAATTATAGCTGAAGCGGGATTGTTATTAGATTTAAGGTAACGTTGAGGAAATCATTTTAATAAAATGGAAAAGGAATGTTCTACAAAACACTGAGCTCAGAAGTGCCAAAATAATTATAGATTTTCCTACTTATGCAAATAACTCTTTAATTTGAAAAATAATAAGCAATACCTTCGGCGTGCTTGATTTATAATTAATATTACTAAAAATTTCAGCCGCCACAAAAGAAAATTAAAAGATAAAAAAAATCATAGAAACAAGCCAAAAAGTGGAAAAACCGTTGACCGATAGCCATGTATAAGCAGGAAAAACAGGATTCAACCGAATGAAATACAGAAGAAAAATAATTTTAAAAATTTCATTCATTTAGGATTTTCCCTATAAAAATTACTTTGCTCTGATTCTTATTAGGGTCATTCCACGTCAAGTGATCCAAAATCTAAGAAAAATTTTACCTTACATTTTTGTATTTCTTTCAAATTTGGCTCATCAATTCAACCCCTTAAGGTAATCAAAAGTCTCAATTTTTAAATTTTTATCTCTATTATTTTTTCATTTATGAGACTTAGAACTCGGCATCAAATATAGATCGAACGATTTGGTAAATAGCATTTTAAAGTACGTTAGTTGCCGCTTAATTTGATATGCAACATAACTAATTTGATAAAAATTTTCTTTTTCAAAAAATGAAATTTAAATTTCAAATTTAAATTTCTCGAAAAACATATAATGATTTTTTTTCAAAAAATTCTCAAAAGTTCTTGAGTATTTTATCTATGTTTGTACAAATTTTTAGATTGGGATCTCAATGGGATCATATTTTTTTGAATTTTTGAATAAAACTGTATAGGAAAAAAAATGATATTTTTTAGATTCTATTTATTTTAATTCTAAGTTGTCTGGCTTGTGATGGTCTAAAAAGTAGTAAATAAACATAAATATGTTTAAAGTGAGCTGGCATGAGCTTATAGATTTGTCAGGTTCATCCCCCCTCCTTCCCTCCCCCGCACGACAACTCTTTTTTTTTTTTTTTCAAAACTGTTCAAAATGTTTTTTAAAAAAAACTCTTTGATACAAAATGAATAGTAAACTTATTTAAAGTTGGTAAATGGGTTCTCTTATAACTAAACGAATTATCTCCCTCCCCACCCAAATATACCATTCACACTATACTAATATGACGTCCAACCTCGGGATTGAATTAAGAATTATTTTCACCCTAGATATATATATTGTTTTTCAGACGAAGTGTTTCGTTTTCAATCCGAACTTCACAAAGTGTACTTCCATTCAATATCTGAAGTTTAACTTTATGATTCATTTCATCTCCTACTCCAGCACCAATCTTCAATTTTGAAGGGAGGAAATAAATGGGGCGCTCCAAGATCATAGCAAACAGCAAAATAGCACTGTTTATCCTTGTTCTCATCGTTTTTTCTATTCTTTTAGCACAAAGCTGAAAATAAATCAAAATATCAGATCATATGTCTGTGTCCCCATAGCTATCTTCCCACATTATCTAGTGAGCAGCTGTTGTTTAATCTTTTTATTTGTTTGTGTTCTTTTTCATTTTGTTGTAAAGGAAAGTAATGCAGCAAGATATATCTATGTACATATATTAAACAAACACTGATTTTTTGATCATAACCTCTCATGTTGTTTAACTTCTGTACAGATAGCGCCTCCCCTTTTCCTACCTTCCCGCTCCAAACTTTTATTTTTTTATCATCCCGCCTAACCCCATTTCAAAGCCTTAGTCTCTACTGATGTCTGGTAGTGTTTCAATTTGTTCTGTTTGCTAGTCTTTCCTATTAACTCATGAGCTTTGTCCAATAAAAGAAAGGAAAGGCAGTGATGGGGACTGACATATAACCTGATACTATGATTTCTTTTCAGTTTTGTGTGAAAATAATGGGAAAACATTATGAGAACAAGGAGAAACAATGCTATTTTGCTGTTTACTATGATCTTGGGGCAAACCGTTTCTTTACTTCCTCCAAAATTGAAGATTGGTGCTGGGGAAAGGGATGAAATGAATCATAAGTTTAAATTCAGATATTGAATGGAAGTACACTTTGTGAAGGTCGGATTGAAAAAAGAAACACTTCGTCTGAAAAACAATATATACCTAGGGGGAAAATAATCCTCAAATCAATCCCCAGATGAGACGTCATATTAGTGTAGCGTTAATGGTATATTTGGGTGGGGGGAGGGTTTTAATTTGCCTTGTTATAAGGAAACCCATTTACCAACTTTAAATAAGTTTACTGTTCATTTTGTATCAAAAAAGTTTGTTTTTAGCATTTGAAACAGTTTGGGGGAAAAAATGGTTGGGTCGGGAAGGAAGGGAGGTGGAGCTGACCAATTTACAAGTTAATGCTAGCTCACTTACCTAGAGTAAAAATAATATCAATTCAATCCCCAGGTCATAATAGTACAGCGTTAATGGTATATTTGGATGGAGGAGGGGATACTTCGTCTAGTTATAAGGAAACCCATTTACCAACTTTAAATAAGTTTACTATTCATTTTGTATCAAAGAGTTTTTTTTAAGATTTTGAAGTTTTGAATGAAAAAAGAGTGGTTGTGCGGGGGAGGAAGGGGTGAGGGGGTGAACCTGACAAATCTATAAGCTCATGCCAGCTCACTTTAAGCATATTCATGTTTGTTTACTACTTTTTAGACCATAACAAGCAAGATAACTTAGTATTTAAATAAATAGAATCTTAAAAAATCATTTTTTTCCTATACAGTTTTATTCAAAAATTCAAAAAAATATGATCCCATTGAGATCCCAATCTAAAAATTTGTACAAACGTAGATAAAATACACAAGAATTTTTGAAATTTTTTTGAAAAAAATTCATTATATGTTTTTCGAGAAATTTAAATTTGAAAGTTAAATTTCATTTTTTGAAAAAGAAAATTTTTATCAAATTAGTTATGTTGCATATCAGATTAAGCGGCAACTAACGTACTTTAAAATGCCAGTTACCAAATTGTTCTATCTATAGTTGGTGCCGAGTTATGGTCCCTTTTACGTTCCCTTATCCATGGAAAAACAATGGTTTTTCCAAAGTTCAAAGTCTCATAAATGAAGAAATAATAGATATAAAAATCTAAAAATTGAGACTTTTGATTACCTCAAGGGGTACAATTGATGAGTTAAATTTGAAAGAAATACAAAAATGTAAGGTAAAAAACGTTGGATCACTTGACATGGAATAACCCTATATAATCATTTTCTTATATCAATGTTGTTCTTACGTGTGTGAAATTCCGTTCAATTCTGACAGCGTCACCTTCGTGAGTCCATTTGTTTCGTTATAGTGTTGCAAAATATATTAAACATATTTTCATATTTTATTTTCTTTATCTTTTTTTAGAAAAGAAAGACTTTCGAGAGATTCTAATGATTAACTTTTTCAGATTGCAGTTTGCATCTGGATCAGACAGATTTGAGCCATCACAACATTGGCTTTTTTATTTTGTTTCATGTACTACCTGAATAAAATATGCATATTCTATAATGCTGTTATTGTTTCATTTTCAAGCTGCTATCATCACATTCACCGATTTTTGTACGGTTTGGATGGCACTTCTTAAAATATTGTTTTTTATAATCGAGTGAAATTATTTCCCCTGGCAAATTAATCTCTCTGCTGTGAATCTTTTCCTTCCAAGTTAACTTCTCATCAAGTTTTAAATAAGAGTCGCTTAAGGACATCTAGACACCTTAAGAGAAAATGATCAATAACTAGTTGATATTTAACCCATTGATGCCTGACATTTTTTTTTTCCAAAGATATCTTGTATACTGGTTACAAACAGTGTTTAATGGACAGGAAAAATAATTAAAAAAATGTTATGCAAAAAATAAATTTTTTATTAAGGAAAGAAAATTCGTCCTTTAAAAGTTACGATAGACCCCAGAGGGTACACACTTTTTTTACTAATTTTTTTTTCTGCCTGCAATATAATATTTAAAAAGACATTTTATATGAAGAAATAAAATCAGCAATTAACATAAACTGGGAAGCTGGGAATAACTTTGAAAACTCAGCTTTTTTTCTTGAGATTGTGAACGATGTGATTTTTGATAAGGATCACATTAAAACTGCTACAGAACACACTTTACAATGGTTATGTGCTGCAATCTGTTAATAACAAATTGAAACAATATCAAGGTACTAAATGAACACTATTATTTGGTTGAAATGTTCATTTTGGGGAAATTCAGACCCTTTCTTTGTCCGTCCTTAAAAAGGGACGCTAGGCATTAATGGGTTAAGGATGTAATCATTTATTTTGGGGGGAAATATTTACTTATATATTTGAATCTTTTAATGAAGATCTTGCTTGGCCTGAAAACACCGTAAATCAAGTTAAATACAATTGGAAACACAAAAGCTAAATGTCTACTTCTTCCTTAACTGCGGGAAATTTAGATTGATCGATATTTTATTTACCTATGTGATCCCATCTTTAAAACATCATAGAAATCCGAAGACTGATTGAGAGTTATAGAAAATGGATAGAGCAAGTTGACAAATGTCTGAACTTACTAGTCAGACAATGGGAAATACCCAAGAACTACTCAGTAGCTTTTATTTCGACATTTATTATCGCTATCAATGTCAGTCATCGCTTCAATCTTTGTAAATTGTGAAAAACTTGTTTGGTAAAGTTATGTTTATTTTCCTTGCTCTATCTCTTAATTTTCAAATACTTCGATACCCACCAAAAAACAGCTATCTTAGTTTACTCTAGTACAGTAGCTTCTATGCATTTCTAAAGTTTCCTTAAACATGTTGAAATCTCCCAAGATCGAGTTGCAACAGAATCACTCAAATATTTTCAAACTTTTCTACTCTTTTTGCTTTAATCACCATTCTCAGCATTAAAATCAAACTCTGTTCGCTTACTGAATACTTATTGGTTAGAAATCTCCCATGAGATGGTCATACTAAAAAGCGTTTATTTGGTATTTAGTCATGAACAACTTCTACACTCAATTACTAAATTATCCTGTGCCGGAAACCATGAGTGTCACTCATTCAACGAAATGGTGAAATGAGCACTCATATTTACTTATGTCTCAATTACAGCATTTTAATATGCTCGTGAAATAAGGAGTTTAAAATAATTTCATGGAAGCTATTTACAACGTTATGCAAGTGTTTTAAAAAACATTTTTTTAAAAAGAAAGGTTGAAGGTGAATTATTTGCTAACACTCACACATTCATTTAAAAAATATATTTAAGCTCGAAAAAAAGTGAGAACAGAAAATTTCATTTTTGCTTTAAAAGAAAAATAAATTTTTCTTCACAAATCTGTAATGTAGTCCGACCAGTGAATGAACACAGCTCAGGTGAATATAAGACTATCAATAAACCTCAACTGAACCTTGATTTAAAACAAAATTCCCATTTTATTGACTAAAACATTTTATGCTTATTGACAAGTTAGACGCATTTAAAAAGTACGATAACACTTTTTGTTTAAACCGCAAAAACATGAACAAGAACCATAAAAGTTTCAAGTTTTCCAGCTTAATATATATATATATATATATATATATATATATAATTGCATATATTTTTAAATTAATTTATATATTAATAAAATATTTTTACTCATCTTGTGTCAAACGTCAGGTACCCGATGCTAGTTTTTAATAATAATATCATTAAAAACTAGTCCTAATATTATTGGGATTAAAATCCTAATATTATTAGGATTCGCCCACAAATGGTGTCTCGTTTTGAGAGGATAGGAGGGCTTCGAGAAATTAGGGGAGTGTTAAGGGGGGGAGGAGAAAAAGTATAACATTTGTTACAGTAATATGTTTAAAAAGTAATGTAGCAGGTGACAATTGGAAGAGAAATAGGTAAGGTAAAGTATTACACTTTGCGATTGTATTAAGGGGGTAATTATGATGAAAAAAAAGTATGAGACCTTTTATGGATTACCCCTTATGAAAATCTGAAAATGAGTTCGTTCTCAAGCATTCATTTAATGGTCGATTACCCGACATGTCGCTCATTTTGGAAGTGGAAATATATAACAGTTGTTCGTTTCTTTCACAGGTTAACCGTCTCTTGGGCATTGGCTTAGGAAAACTCGTAATGCTGGACAGTAAGACATTATTATTGACAAAAAGTCAGTCAACATCCGATTTGGAGCAATGGAGAACTGGTGGTGGAAGATCCCATGATCAGGTCATGTTAGAGTTTCGAGCCACTAAATGGTCTTTCATCGCTACCTCGCCAGGAGCCTTACGGTCCATTAGTTCAGAGCTCTGGGAAGTCATGCAAGACTTGGATACCCATTTTCTAGATGATCATGTTATTGCTTCTAGCCAAGATATTAATAATGGTATGTTGCACAATTTATGGATAGGTTACTTTTTCTATTTTGATCTGAATGACCTGTTTATAGACGAACTGTAGCATCTTTTTTTTTTTTTTTTTTTTTTGATACCGAAATAGTCAAACCATTTTATTTTCATGCTTTTCAAAATGTTCATTTGCAATTTTACCAAATTCAATTTTGAAACTTTTTTTTTATTTTTTTAATCCTGTGCTTAGAAGTTTCTGGATTTTGAAGGTCCGCAATTTGTATGCTGTACTCTCTCTCTCTCTATCTTTTATATCGTACATATTTACACAATGTTCGGCAAAAATTAAGGTCGAAGCAGTTCTCTCTATTTAACTCTGCTCAAAATCTTTTCAAATCATCCCAAAAACTGCCATAAGAGCCTCAAAATGGAAGAACATGGCCAACGTAAGAAATATTTCCCGAAAAAGAAATCAAAAGTATAAGAAAAGACTTCATTTAAAAAATTAACGTAGAGCGGAATGTTACAGGAGGCCAAAACGTTGTCGTGACAGGTTTTTAGCAAGAAACATCCAGCCTTTAGTAAAGGATATTACTTCTCCTGCCTGTTGTGCAGGATTCACATAGTCTGCTGATACTGAATATGATATCGTCGATGAGTTGTTGAGGTATTATTGTCCAGTACTCTGGTAGTGCCAAACGTAGATCCGGAATCGTAACTGGCAGTAAATTACCTGCAGCCAAGCGTCTTCCTTAGAAAGTTCCATAGGTGCTCAGTGTGTAAATAAATCATTATGTATATACCACTGTGTTTAAAGTAACAGGTTTAAGAACATTTACAGAAGGGGGGGGGATTTTCCCCATTGAACTTAAGAGAGAGAGAGAGGAGAGCACCTCTGAAATTACTTGGGGACCAGTTTGCTGGGTAATCAGTCTGTGTATCACTAAAGATACTTCGATATATCTTTATCTCTGTTTTAACTTCTGCAATTCGTAGCTTTTCTCGTATCGTTAATACAAATATTATATTTTTAAATATAAATTAAACTCGTGGCTGACGGATATAAGCAATGAACTTCATTACTAATGATTTAATACCTTTAAGAAATATCTCACCGTTAACTACTTTTACATCATTATTGCCGTCACATATCATCCTTCCAACCTAAGATAAATTTCTCAGAGATGATGTAAGATATGGATGACTCACTTTCTAGACCATCTTAGTATTGCTCAGATGCGAGACATCAATAACGACGCGAGGCAGAAAATTGCCATATGTGTTTTATGAGCCATTTGCCAAAGGAGCTGGAGAGAGGGGGATAGATAATGTTACTAAACTTTAAGCGGATAGCTAAAATCAATACAGGCAGTAAATAAAGTATATCTTCTTTCTGGACAAAGGAGGCTTCTGCCTAAGTTTCATATGCATTAAGCTCCAATAAAGAGCTTGCTGTTCTGAAGTACGTTAAACAGATATTAATGAATTAATTCAAATGTTTTATGTGTCAAAAGGGTTCAATACATATCCTCTTTAGTCCCAGTTGAAGGTACACATATGTGTACCTTCTAAGTTTTTATTTTTATCTGGTTTCAAAGCAAATTATAACGAAAAAAAAAAAACATGCATTATAAAGTCTGCGATTGTAACATTTATTTTTCATCAATCCCAATTTTCTTATAGGTATTATTCAGACCTAGCAAAGTTTAAAAAGTTGAAATTCAAATGGTTGAAAAAATCAGGACTGAACAGGCTATGGAAGAATGTAGTGTTTGGTCAATATTATACTCCTGCAACATTTTTACGTTGTGAATGCTTATTTTCTTCAAGTCTTCTATTTTTACGCTATTTTATTTCTCGCATTTTACTCTAGTACATCAAATGTATGCTATAGTACTTTACTTTGTATTATTTTTTGCGTTTGATGCATCTTAGAAATATAATAGGATTATCAGCCCTGGGGCTGGTAGATCAATCAGTAAAGCATTACTCTTAACTGGAGGGTCCCGGGTTCGATGACAGTCAGTCGAAGATGGGCATGCTTGTTAATGGTAACTGGGGCTTGCTAAATATTTTCCTGGTCACAAAAATTGATAGGTTTCCATTCCAAATCAATACATTTGGCTATGCTGGATCAGATGTTGATGAGCACCTTGTCTGGATAAAAAACATAGAGCTCTATTCAGGACCTCATCCAACCCGTTAAACCCCGTGTAGTGGTTAGTACGAGGGACTATAGAGTGAACTGTTATGTACCGAACATCTTAGCATCGGGTTATACTGGTCCAACAAACAAACACATATATCCTTGCAGCATTTTTTTTAATCTCATATATTGTTCTGTTCTCCTGAGAAACAATCCCTCGGTGGCCGTTATCAGTGATCAAATTGCAGGGACTTAAAAACCTCGAAACAAAAATCCATAAAAACGAAACAGAAATTTAGTGCTGCTATTAAACCTGCTTCTTGACAAGGTGCAAAGAAGGATGGCACAGAAGACGCATTGATGAACTGCAGATCGTAGTGTAAATAGCTGTTTGTTATGTAAAAATGCCTACCGCCGGTATTGAGCCGGGTCGTTAAATTTCCTTTGTAAACGTATTCTTACATTCTAGAAGCTTTTTTTCTACTTGGAAATAATTTCACTATACATTCAGATTATAGTTCCCTCAAGGCCCGCAAAGAATATTAAGTTTTCATTTTTGTGCATGAACTAAATCCAACATGGAAAGATAAAACGTATTTAAATGATGTTTTATCACTAACACACATCATTACACTTCAAGAGGTAATTAATACCATTTCAAATTACTTTTTAAAAGTATTTCAACTTATTTTTCATAAAATATTTCAAACCAACTTAGCTATTTATCGATTTTTTTTTTTTTTTTCAAAAATATGAAATTACTTCATTTCCAATATAGTGCTTGGACAACATCTGTAATTTTTCCACATTTTATTCCAAAGAGCGATACTAAAAAGGAAACAGGTGATATCTTGTGAATTGTTACCTGCAGAAATGCGTTTCCGAAACCTGCTATCTGAACATTTACTATTCAATTCGTTCCACTTACGTTTGTCTTCCTTCTTTTACAAGGACATTGTTTGGCATGCTCATAGTCGTGTGTAGAATTAATGAGGCATGGAGCGAGGAAAGCATAGTGAAATTATTTTATTCTTTCCTTTAGCAAAAGATTTGATGAACATTTTTTAAATAAAAAAAACAAGAAAACTTTGGTGATTATTTTTGTTCCCTGAGACTTTTGGGTATATTGGTGTCTTTACACTGAACAGAATCCCTTTAAAAATTAACAACTTTACAAATTGATATTTTGATCTTAAATACAGTCAGTACGTGCTTAAAAATGATCTTCCTCACTTACGGCGATAAATTACCAAATAAGCAAAATATTTATACTTGTACTGCAGCTCTGAGAAAATGACACCAGGCAATCACTCATTTATATGCACATTCAATTCATGGTATAGTGCGTTATGATTTTTCTCTGAGTGTACAAACATTATTTCTCTCTCTATTTATGGGTGGTCCTTATTTTTCAACTTTTTTTTCTTAAGTCTCACCCCCGCATTTTTTACAAATGGTCTAAAACTAACACCAGAGAAAAATTAGGTCATTCCCACAATTTTAACTTTTGTCGTAGAGACTGCAAATGAGGCCCTGTTTTCAAAAAAATAAATCAACCAAAATACAAATCCTACATATCCCTCAAAAGATGGGCTTCAAAATATCAGATCAGCTTTGTGAAACAACTCGCGATGCTAAGCTACGGTTGTGAAACATTTTATCATATAAGAAGCCTGAAATTTTAAGAGCTTATGGTACTTTTAGTTGTTAATAAGATCTAGCATTTTTTTGAATTTGAGCTCAATAGTTTTTATGTAGAACGCATGTAAACTCTTCAATAATTCGTTTCGAGTGAAGCTATTATTTCTTGCTAAGAGCTCCTTTGAAAAAAAAACGTACAAAGCGATCTCAATCTTTATTTGCAGTTCGAAATTGAACTTTTCAATGTAGATGTGGGAGGACCTTTCAATTTTACATTCAATATGATTTAATTTTATTTTAAACATTGAACATACAGGTAGTTATCAAAATAATGGAAACACTTGAGATTCATAAGAAAAATCTACCGTTCATCGCAAAATAAGCGATCAATTGTTCTTTAACTTTAGTCACACAAAATATAAACTTCACCGGACATTTCCACATTGAAATTAAATCATTCAGGCATTTGGGGGACGACAAAAAGGGGGTGGAAGGAAAAACCGCTTTTTGACCATAACTCTTCGAAAATAGCTCGGAAAAAGCTATGAATTTCAGTAATTAATTAGTATACTATGTATAATTACTGTACAAATTTTTATGAACGTACTACTGATACTTCCGAAGATATGAAACATTTTTTAAAAAACGGCAATTTTATTTGAAGGGTATTGGCTCATAACACGCAGAGTTTTTGATCAAATCTTATCAAAACTTCAGGAAAGATGACAAAATACAAGAGAAAGAACATACTAAAACGGTAAATAAAAATATTAAAAATCCGGTGAGATATGAACGTTGAAAGGAAATAATTTTTCACGGCGCATGCGCGAACGACAGAAATTTATAACTACAAAAATACTGTAGTCTGGTTTATACTGCATCTTATAAAAAAAGTTTCAGTTGAATATCGTAAAAATTGAAAAAGATATCAGCGATTTAGTGAGCTGTAATTCATTCATTCGCAGACAATACATAAATGGCTGGGGGCTGTTCACAAATAGTGTGGTGACAATCGAGCATTTTTTTCAATGTCAAATTGTACACAGTTTGAAAATTTATTTTCAGTATAGAAGTCACATTTCGCCTATTCGGCCAAAAAGACTTTGCACGTAGGTGGCCAAAAGTATCCGAACACTCCCTGAAACGTTGCTTTTGAACGATGATACAATCACCTTTAATTTAAAATAAGCTCTTTGCGGACACTCCCTCACTACTTATGTATTGTCTGCGAATGAATGAAATACAGCTCACTAGATCGCTGATATCTTTTTCAATTTTCCTGATATTCAACTGGAACTTTTTTTATAAGATGCGGTATAAATCAGGGTACAATATTTTTGTAGTTATAAATTTCTGTCGTTCACGCATGCGCCGTGAAAAATTATTTCCTTTGAACGTTCATATCTCATCGGATTTTTAATATTTTTATTTACCGATTTAGTATGTTCTTTCTCTTGTATTTTGTCATCTTTCCTGAAGTTTTGATAAGGTTTGATCAAAAACTCTGCGCGTTATGAGCCAAAACCCTTCAAATAAAATTGCCGTTTTTAAAAAAATGTTTCATATCTTCGGAAGTATCAGTAGTACGTTCATAAAAATTTGTACAGTAATTATACATAGTATGCTTATTAATTACTGAAATTCATAGCTTTTTCCGAGCTATTTTCGAAGAGTTATGGTCAAAAAGCGGTTTTTCCTTCCACCCCCTTTTTGTCGTGCCCCAAATGCCTGAGTGATTTAATTTCAATGTGAAAATGTCCTGTGAAGTCTATATTTTGTATAAATAAAGTTAAAGAACAATCGATCGCTTATTTTGCGATGAACGGTAGATTTTTCTTATGAATCTCAAGTGTTTCCATTATTTTGATAACTACCTGTATTATGGCTCTCTTAACCCCATATACTGTCTCACTGTACTCAATATGATCTCACACTCTACCCCAAGTATGGATTACAGTGAAACAAAATTTTGCGTTTCATTTTTTTTATTTATATCAGAAAATAACGAAAAATGTGTCTCTCAAAAGATTTTACACTTACTTTGCATTCCGACTCCACATTAAAATTTTCTTATAATATCAAGGTCTTCGAATCATGTTCTTCAAATATCATATGCTGTTTAAAGTTAGATTCCTTATTGTTAACCAAAGTTGAAATTACTAGGAGTGGATTTTTTTAAAGAAAGAAGTAATTCAGTCATGACTCGATTTTTTCGATTAACGCTTAGCAGTGTCTTGAGATACATTGATTGGAAAACTTTGTATCTGAAGTATCTTCAGTGAATCAAAAATATCACTTCAGCTCTCTTGGTTTTTACCAAGCATTGATCACATTTTTTAACGTCAAAGAAATGTGCCTTTTTATGTATGTACGAAAACTATTTTTGTCTAAAAATTGAAGTCTCTAAATTTAGAAATATGTTCCATGAAATCGATTTTATGAGATACGTAATCCATACACTGTTTCCAAGAGATCGTCTTGCAATTGCAGTGTAATAAACTAAAATGATACGCTTTTTTTTTTCAGCTACGAGTAGAGAGTAAAGAGAAAAAGAAGTTAAAATTCACTTTTCAGCTCTGAAAGCGTGATACATTTGCAAACTATGTGCACATTTATTTGTATTAACAAATGCATAAAAATACAAATGGATCATTGCATACATAGCTGTCAGTAATATGCTTATAACAGAGATTATTTAATGTATATGTATTTTGAAAATTATACTTGAAGTCTGAAATGTGTAATCTTTAGTAATATGGCATTATGTTTATTTTACACTCACATAGATTAAAAATGGCAACAGATCAAAAAATAATCGGATAGTAAGATTTCGAAAAAGAATAACGTAGGGTGAGTTCTGGTAAGTGCGTACCCTTTTTTTTCAAAGTTCATGTTCTCAAGGATGCTGCTCTGTTGAAAAATCTTGTACACTCACATTTTTTTTTTTAGTTTTCTTTCCAGATCCTTTACTAAGATTTTCAAGCATATAATATGTTAAATAAACCATAAGCATAGGTCTCGTGACCTGGTTTATGACACCTATTCTAAGGTACGCACTTTCCCTACCTAGCGGGGTAAGTGCGTCCACCTTAAATTATGTGAATATGAGCAGGAAAAAACTTCTGGTACATATTAAATATGTCAGGTAGTTTGCCTTGGGATAATTCCTAATACTAGAGATCAGCACTTGCTTGCATGGATGAAACGCAATCAATGATATCCCACGTGTCTTGCGAACAACTGTGATTTGAAGATTGAGAGAGTTGTGTCTGTGATTCTTCCTTTGTCCTTTTAATAAGACCAAGTGAGCAAATGTAAGTTGTTTTTACTTAGTAATAATCACTTATAGTATACATAGTTTACTTTGGTTTAATACATTAATCAGTCTGTGTTTAAGCCAGGGTTCGCACTTACCCCATCTTAAATATAAGATGAGACATCTGCGTCCAATAGCGTTGTTGTAAGTGCGTACCCCTGTGATTTTCTATAATTCCATTTGTATGGTAGATCGTTAGGTGACCTGAGTGAATTATTCGTTTTCTTTCTTTCTTTTCTTTTTTTTTTTTTTTTGAGCAAATACGGTTTTAAAATATTTTTCTTATTAGAATCAGCAGCAGTAAGAAAATACACAAAATAAAGAGAGAAAAAAAAATAAATTGATCATATGATACTTGTACTTTTTTTTTCTTGTACATTGAAATAGTTTTTCACAAGGTGTTCTTAATTTTCTTAAATATAATTTATTCATTACTCCACCTACGTTTTTTGAATCAGTTGGTTCCTTATTTAGTGTTTCACTTAATTTCATTGCTTCGTTTGTCATTCTGGTTTAAATTAAATACAGCTTATGATCGCTATTTTCAACGAAAAATTTACTAACTGATATCTAAAAGCCAATATATTTCAGAGGTAATGAATAAAATTTAAATCTTATGCCGCATTCAATGTAAATATAAATACTTGATGGAAATGACGTCGGATTTATAATCGGCTTATAAAAGAGTTATAAGCAAAATTAAAGGTGAATTCCGAGAGTCGAATTTTCCACGTAATGGTACACACTTGCCTCATCATAATGGTACGCACTTGCTCCGCATAATAGTACGCATATGCCTCATAATAGTGGTACGCACTTGCCCCCATCATAATGGTACGCACTTACCCCCACCTTACTTTAAAGAAAGGGAAAGTGCGTACCGTCATACAAACAAATTTTAGTTAGAGTATTTGATCAAATTACCCATGTATGTTATTAGTAGCTGTTACTCAAAAGAAACAACTTGCATTTCTTGACTTCAATTGCTTGGTATGACTACAAGAGAAACTGAAACAAAACCTTCTCAATCTTTACTTTAGAGTTTTTTTGAAGACATTTAAGTTGTCTCTGATTGTGTTTCGTCTATTGAATCCAGGCCTGAATTCTACCTATTGAAATTATCATTAGACAGTTATCTAACATAGTCGATGTGTTGCAGAAGCCATTTCAGGACAGTGTTCATCTAACTCCCAGTGGACGCACTCACCCCGTGGACGCACTTACCAGAACTCACCCTATTGAAAAACTAGTAAATGTACTAAAAATGTACTTTAAAGTATTTTAGTCTTGAAAAAGTAGTTTAAAATATTTTGCCCTTAACCACTTCCCTTACGAATTTTTTTTTTGGGAAAAAATTGCAAAAAAAAAACACATTTTTTTCTTTTTAATTTAATTTTGAAATACAAGAAAATAAGGCAATACAATTAAAATATGTAGGTTTCAAGTTGAATTTTTAATTATTTATAGGCGTGAAATCGATTAATTTCACCCTAGTTTTCTCGGTATAATAATTACCTGCAACTCATACGAGCTCGAGATAACTCGGGATAATCAGGCAAGCGGTTAAAAACAATATTTTAGGGTGTAGGAACCACTTTTTGGCTACCCGGAGTTAACAATAAATGTTACTTCAAACACTAAGAAGATTGAAAACCATTTAGTTCCATTCTACGAAAACGCCGCCAGTTTGTCCCGCACGTGACGCTCATATATTTCATCAAAAAGTAGTAATTTTAAAAGATTATTAACAAAATTTTTGCCTGAAAATTCCCCACCGTTTTTTAATTTCTTAACCAACAAAGTTCTACACTTTACCCAGGCCCGTCATTTAGGGGGGCAGGGGGGGGGGTCAATTGCCCCCCCCCTCCTGGCTTTTAGAAATCAATGTATCTACATATAAGTGGGCGTGGTTTTTTATGTTTTCCGATAAAATTGCATTGTGTTTGGACCCTTTGCCTCCCCCCCCCTGGAAAAACTTGAAATGACGTCCCTGACTTTACCCTTAAAATAACTCCTTTTCAATGAAATAATTGAGCGTCACGTGCGGGACAAGATGACGGCTTTTTTGTGGAATGGCCCTTTATATGGTGCTAGCTTTTGAGAAGCAATGAAGTACGGTTTAAAAAATCCAACTTTTTTGGGTATATTAGGCTCAAAAATAAGGTTTCATCACACCGTAGCAAAATTTCAAATTAATGGTATAACTAATGAAACGCTAAGTTTAATTATATCGTCTCACAAATGGAACCTAAATATATCGGCACTATTTGGAAGGTATAACTTAAAAAGCTGAAAATAAATATTTGTTGGTGATGACACTTTGAATTTGAAAGTTTTATTAAAAAAAAAAGAAAATAAATCTGTTTCAGAAAATGAAATCTTTGCCGACTAATGACATTTATATTTTGCCGCCACTCGTTATTGAACTGTTGCCACACGTGGCTGCCTTTTATAGGACTGTCAAAGGACGACTTTTAAGTGCTGAATTCTTCAGGGATGAGACCTAATTACAAAAAGGAAAAGCAGAAGTTCAAAACCTATGAAAACTAACCATATTTTCTATCAGAAATCAGCTTATTTCAGTTGAAGATTGAATTTTGCAAATTTCCAAAAATGTCTATGCAGTATTTATGGTAAACTGATTTTCGTGGAATATTTTAAGGTAAGGATTTCATTTAGTTTATTTTTTCAAACAGTACCAATAAACGTGAAAATATTGATTAGCTTACAAATGTCAACAACAATCACAATTTAACTTTAAATAGGGCCTTCTTCCCCCAGCTGAGTTGCGTTCCGATAGCAAGACATATTACAGCAAAGTTAGAAGTGTCGCTGCAAGTCACAACGATCACAAATCACAAAGTAATACAAGTCCGACTGCTCACTCGACTCATATTGTTTCTCATTTGTGACATGGTTCATGTAATTTCACTTAGACGTCGTTCCAACAGTAATTTTGTCACCAACCATCTAGGGACATTTTGTAGAACTGAAGTTGTAACCATTACGCACTTGCAGCTCACATTTTACAAACTATGCTATTAAAGGTTCGCTAGTTATGATTTTGTTTTACCTGCAGCAATTAGCCCAAAATGTTTCACTGCTATCCAAAGTTAATTTTCTAACCATGTTCTAATATTTTTTTTAAAGAAAAGTGTTACAAATTGTTATTTTTTTTGTCATCTGATAGAGATTCGAAAAACGCTGGTGCAGAGGCAAGGTCTGGACCGAGCCACAATTTACAGAGATGAATTAGAGTACCTGCAGAATCTTCTCCAATACCCGGAAGTCGTTGCCCTGAAGCTGACAGAAGTTGAATATGATCTCTTCTACAATGTACAACCCATTCATTACGTGCGTCAAGTTACTTTACATTTGAGTCCAGACACTAAAGCGGAAAATACTGTGAAGAGGCTTGTCAAGCGATTTCAGGAGGTAGTTTATATGTTTTAGTTTTATTTTGATGGTTAAAAAATGTAGGTCATATTTTATTTCTGTTTTGTTTGTTTTTCAATGGATAAATTATTATTACTAGATCCAACTAGTGGAAGTGGAGATAAACACAAGTTATTTTTAAAGTTGGAGCATAATACACTGTATAGAACAATACATTTCTGCATTAGATAATTCACAGAAAAATGTCATTTCGGATTTTTCTTTAGGAGAATTCTGATCCAAGCTAAAATGTATGTAAAATCTAAACTCATTACAGAGGTCTAAACCACAGTTGTTGCATTTAAATCAGAAAGGAAAACAGTTATTGTAACATGATAATCTCTCTTTCATCATATATAATTTCTCAAACTTCTCTTGTGGGGGAGGGACACTATAACTGCCTTAATTATTTCTCAAACTTTATTTAGTAAGGCACCATTGCAAAGACTTTTTCCCTAACTTTCTCAAAATATAAAGAAAAAATTGACAGTTTGATTTATTTTCGAAATGTACCGAAACACCAGATTTTTAAATTTCCACTGTCCAGCGAGAATGCTTCATGGGTCAGCTGATATTAATTTATTTTCAATTCATAAAACTTCAACGAGAATGGAACGCAATGTTGCGGAGAGGAGACCGATTATATTATGAATCTAGGAGTTTCATGTTTACATTAAACAATTTGTTTTGTTTTTTTCTCTTTTAAGGGGGATAATATCGTCCCCGGTGACACCCGCGAAAAAAATTTCTATTTAAAAATATCATAATTATTATTAGTTGTGACAAATTTTATTCACTTTATTAACGCGGAAAAAATTGGTAAAGAATATAATAAGATTCCGTGATCATCAGTAGTACACAAAAAGGTAATATTACTGTATTGTGTATAAAAGGAATGTCATTATAACTCTTCGAAAACAATGCTTTTGGCCTGCATTGTTTAAAATATTCTATATTTTGTGCCCTAGTCGCTTCGATTGCTATGTAGCTTAACTTTAGCCTGATCAGGGTTGTGCGGTTTTTTCCACCCTAGAAAAAACAGGCGGAAAAAACCGCCCCGGACGAAATATCATTTTGTCCACTTTTTTTTTTTTTTTTTTTTGTTTGTTTTTTTGGGGGGGAGGTCCATTAAAATTTCTAAATTAGAAAGGTAAAACTTATCTGTGATAAATACTTATTTTCCTTCAAGGAACATTTTTTAAATCAAAAGGGCACATATACATTGCCGTATACACAATTGTAAGTGAAATACTTGAAGTCAAAAAGAACAGAAGCTTTTTTGCGGTCAGATGTTTATTAAAAGTGGAGCATTGATATTAAGTTATAGTGCATTGAATACCAGTTAATAAAACATGTGCATTTTCTGTAAATATTCGTTTATCATATAGCAGTTTCATTACCAATTTATGCATTTACTGAAGTAAAACGGGGGGGGGGCAATAAAAAGTCATGAAATTTTTTGAGTTTTGAACCAAAAGTCATAAAACTAATTAATAAGATGGGGCTGAGGAAGAAAACGTTATACAATTGCTCTGCTAAGTTGAAGTTAGACATTTATCACTTCCTTTTCGGAAGTTCAGCGAAAATGGGACAAATTATTATTACTGCATGAATTTGAGTTTGAATACTTTTACAAAAGCAATCTAACTCCATTCGGTGTCGATCACTCTTCCCTGTTACCCCAGAAAGCACTAAACATTATCAAGCCTCAACTTATCAAAGCCACGTTATATAATGAAATGAATCCTGTACTTGTTATGACAATTGCATAAATTTAAATCTGAGCTCTTGGATCAAGATTTAATTTCAATGTATACATTTTATTTTAGTATCTAAAAAGAACTTAACCGTAACTTCTTGTGTTAACCCAGCAGTTTTAAAGTAAAAATAAATTTAATCCGAAAAAATAAATTATATTTTAAAAATTCTAACAAATATTTTAACTAAAAATATAAGGATGCAGACCTTTACAATTTTTATTACGTTATGATTAATATACAATTATTTTAGTTTAATTATGTGATTAATTTTAATGTATTTTACTATTAGTAAATATTCCAATAAGATTATAAGTTGATTGATTATGTACTAATTCTACTGAAGCATAGCAACAATTTTAGATATTAAACATATATAAAAACAGTGGATTTTCATTTTGTCCAATTTCTTTCAAACGTCTTGAACTTTTTACGAAAAAGGGGACAAAATATCAACCCTGGGTCTAAAACACTAAAACTGAATTTTTTTTTCGACCTGAAGGTCATAAATTAGTGGAGAACAAGTCACAGATCTGGGACTGCCAAATCGGTGTTTAATAATGTTATTGCAGAATCTCATAATAGTTTGGCAACATAATGTCAATGAAAAAAAACATCCAAACATTTAAAAACCGTCTTATTTCAATTTTCGCCGGCAATTCAGCTTTTTATCTTGAGTTGTTTCAAGAAAACTTGAAACGGGTTTTATCTCTTTCTATGGAGGTTTCTTACTGAATAGTTAAAGTATAATGATGCATATTCGACAAAATTTGATTCATTTCTTACTTTTAGCTGATAATGAGTTAATTTGATGTTTTTCCACTATTAAGATATAATTATTTAATTTGAACTACTAGTTTTTTTTTTCACTGCGCTCACAGGCGCTATCCAGCTGCCAGCTCTTCGAAAGCCTGCTTCACATAGAAGCCTTCGTCAAACAAGAACTAAACGATGGCGTCGCATGGTTTGTATTGAAGCTTTGATATATTATTTAAAATCAAGTTTGACTTTTGATGGTAAAATTATGTCTTCAACAGTCATCCTTCAATTCTTCTTTGACGAAAGCATTCTATGCTGAAGCCAGGTAATTTTTTCTAATTAATAATATTTTAAATTGCATCTCAAGGAAGGCCTTCCATAAAATTTGATAAAACCCTAGTTAGTGCATGATATAGACAGGAATAACTGTGGCGCAATTTATCTAGAAAGAAGTATAAATTGAGGTAAGACGGTATAACATTGCTTTATGTTGTAAGCTTTAAGTTTATTCTACTATTGGTGGATGAAACTGGAATCTTTCAACGCAGGTAAGCTCTTGGGTGACCCATATCATCGTATCCCAGCCAACCCACGAAGACCGCAAAGCTGTGCTGTCATTCATTTTAAGGATAGCTACGACATGCTGGAATATATCCAACTTCAATACAGCGATGGAAATTCTGGCTGGACTAAAGTAAGTTCCTCTTCAGTGATCTGCGGCAGAAAGATCAGGCAGAATGAAAGCAATTTCTTTTGTTTTAGGTCTGAGAAACTGAAGCCTTTTTGGCTCTCATTGACTGAGAAAGAAGGCATCAGCTCCTTGGAAACGCTTACGAAAGCGCTGCTGACACTAGAGGTGTCTGCGGAATACCAAGCTGCGCTCGACAAGGCACTGTCGTCTCCATATAATAGGGTTATACCCTTTTTTGGCTCCTTTCTTCGAGAAATGCGATCCATTTTGAAGGGAATACCAAGTCTAGTCGTTTTAGCAAATGACGATAAAACAAGATTGGAGGTTAGTTATCGAGTAATGTTGTTTTAAAATTATGAGTAGTTAATTAATATCCAAGTTAATTGCAAAGTTTATCCGGTGCCTTTATTTACATTTTTCTTGCATTGTAACTGTCACATATATTACTTACAGTAGGAACTAGAGTAAATGTTTTTCACACTTATAACTATCGTTTAATGACATAGCAGAGCATATAAGTTACACTTGAAATAGTTATTTACTTTTAAAAGAGACAAGTTTGCAAAAAAAAACATACTTCATGCCATGCAACAAAAGAAGCTGAAAAGAAGAATTTAAGATGAAAGAAGGTTTATTTTAAGAGGGGTTTTATGTGTAGAGGGCTTTGAAATTAAATTGTAGACTGCAATCAAATAAGCTATTGTTTGCGAGAATAGTAAAAACACACCCGTAGCAATCACCATTGAGGTCCTTTTCAACTAATATTATTTCCATTTTTCTTAATAGAATTTGTATTTATGACCGAAATATTATAATTTAAAGCTTGAGGAAAGGAAGTTTACTCTTTAAGTGTGTTTCATTTAACCAAAATTTTCACATTAATTTGGGCGTCAAATATCTGTTTCCAATACGGTCTTTATTTACACCGAGAAATATTAAGTAAAATTGAATATGCTGCCTATGCGGGATTACTATTAATGATAAAATAAAATATGCCGTTATTTTCATCTTATATCAAATGGAATTCTTAAAATTCTAAATAAAAAGGCATTGGTTGAACAAATTAATGACGATCTACAATCTCTTCTTTGCAGTTCATTTCTGATTTTCATGGTGAAGATCATTTCTTTACAAGAATTGGAGTTGGTGGGCTCATTAATATAGAAAAGATTTGCAAAACTCACAGAGTTCTGGAGGGCATTGAATCTTTCCACGACCATGCTCAAGAACGAGAAAATTTATTGAGTGGATGTGATACGGAAACAGAGTTTAAGGACCGGTGAGTCATAGTTAAGTTGTTTTTTTACATGTATATGTGTATCAGTTTATTACATATCAATTGTTCGTCACCAAAATAATTAGTTATTCGGCTGAGTTACCACTTTCGCCGCATATACTTACTTGCCTTCCTGTTAACTGACCATATTCGTTACATAACTCATTCAAACTCATTCCTTTGGCACAGCTTAGTGGTATCTTGAATTAATTTCGAATATTTTTGACATTCAAATTCACTATTTTTTTTTTATTTTTCTGTGTTTGATTTTACACTTGCATTGAAGTGTATCAACACATGTACGACTCATTAACTAACGAGTTACCAAATGATTGAAACCACCAGCCAATTCTCAGATTCTGATAGCTAGTAATAGTTCTACAACAAGAAGAATCGCTATCGAACCCTCCGCTTTCATACAGAATGGCAACTTTTACGCGCCGATATTTTCGGACTCCGGCAGAGCTTCGCCAACAGATGTCACATATTTTCGGCCGATCAAAATGCTTTTTGATAATAACTTTGATGCGCAGAGGATACTGCAAAAATACAGTATCCTCTGCGCATTTGCGCTTTTAAACGTAGTATTTAACCTTTAGAACTGTTGTTGTATTTGCTAGTATGGGAACTCTTTTGACTGTGATAGTTACAATTTCAGTGATTATACTCATTAAAAGTTATTTTAATAGTTGTTCATCTTCGATTTGTACAAAAAAAAAAATTCATTTTAACATAATAATGATATTAAATGATCTAATGTCAATTGAAAAAAAGGTAATTGCCGTCTGCGACTGATGATTGTATATCTGCTTGTTCTTGATCATTTAAAAATTTTCGTAAATATTTGTATATCTATCAATATCAATCTCTAATCATTTGAACTTTTAAATAGGCAAAAACGTATTTCATCCAAAGAAAACAACGGCGAAGATGAATCTCTGTATGAATTCCAAATCGAACCTAACGATCCGTTTGTGAGTTATTTCCCTATCAGTCCCAAATCTGAATGTTTCCAAACTCTTCAATTTCTCCATCACGGAACCTCTATTATTCACTTGGATGAGGATGGATCTCGCTCAGCTTTAGTGTACTTAAAGTTGGAAAGAAACAATGGCACGCTGACTTGGTCCAAACCACCTTTGACAACATTAAAAGGAGCAGGTTCTCCGGACTTTAATTTGAATACCAGCGTTTTTGAATACATATCTAATGGCTTTCTTTTGAGGTATGAGAATACAGACGTTTCACATAACGGCTTAGAAGATGGATTCTTAGAATTATTTAGTGCTAAAGAAGTGTACGTAACCCCCTGTGATACATTGACTATAGCTAGACGTCACGGAATGCCAGATGATATTGAAAGGTGCTGCCTTCGTCTTTTATACGGGAACAGTCTTTCTGATAACAGAAGTTTGGAATTTTTTGGTCCTTCTATAATAATCCAGTACTGGTACAGAGGATTAGAATTCATAGTAGAATCCCTCAAGAAGCAAAAAGCTTTATGTGATCGCAGAATCAGCTGGCTGAAAGAAAAGTATCTGAATTTGTACTTCGAGGAACTGATGTGTGTTGGTCCTACACCTGCTGATGCAATTAAAGTAAGTTTTAAAATCACTACAGTTGGGTTTTCTTAATTTTTTTGCATGTTTAATGCTCCTTATGCATGCTTCATTTCATGAAGTTTTTTTTACTAAGGAGAATCTCTGACTGGAACAAGGATTCAAAACTATTTCTCCTTACCTATTAGGACAACTTAATAAATCAATGGTGTGTTTTTACTGTCATAAGTGTGTTTTTACTGTCTGATAAAGAAAATTATTGCTAATAATTTCACAATGCACTTACTTTATGGCTATTTTTAGAAACTAACTTTGGTTAACCACTGTATACTTTTGTACATATTTGAATGTAGCTAGATTTTAAATGACAGTTTAGAAATGATAGCCGGTTCAGAAAACTCCAGCACAGAGATTTAACGCCGTTAGAAAGAAATCTCTTCTAAATACTGCTAACCTATTGCTAATAAAAGTTATTATTTTACGTTATTCCAGTACCTTCAACTCCTCATGCTAGAAAACCCTGCGTAGATCTGTATTTTCAGTGAAAAGGGGATACATTAATTCACTGATAGACAAAATTATAGACTTTTTTTTTCTTTCTTTTTTGCTTCAGCTGTAGTTTGACTCACTTTAAATTTTTTTCTCTTTCAAATGAAAATAAATGATTGAAATAAATAGTTCTAAATTTGACATAGCTCATTAATTAAATTACAAAAATATCGTAGTTGAAAAATGCGCAACATTAGTATTTCATCATTAAGCGAAACCTAGTCACAAGTATACACTCAAAAGTGAAAAATCTTGGATTTAGAAAAAGTTTAGTTCGAATGAATTAATTTTATGCCAAAACATAAACAAATTTTGTAGTTAGTGATAGTTGGCATTAAATTGCATTGCTAAGCAAATTTATTAACAAAAAAAAAAACTTTAATTTAGTCATAACTTTAACGTTTAATGATATTTTGTTCAAGTAAAGATGAATAACTCACAAGATAGTCCTAAATTCATTACTACTCGTAAATTTAATCAAACAATGAGATACAATTCAAGAAATGGTCTACTTTAATATCGTATCACTACGTGAAAAATGGACAATAGTATAAGGTCACAGGTAAAAATTCCTGAATTACAGTGAAATTTAATTCGAACAAGCTCATTTAAAGCCATAATATGAATTAGGAATGCACCGATAAGCAGAATGGCCGATTACCGATTAATCGGCGTTTGATAATCGGCCGATTAATCGGCTGAGCCGATTAATGATAAGGATGATTGTTTTTCTACTACCAATTTTACCATCACTGTTTTTTCTCTCTTATACAATTCCAAGTTTAGAAATTGTAAGTAATTTATTTCTGAAAGATTTTTTTTTCCATTTTCCTAGTTTTAACAAAATAATTTCAATATTTTATTAAATTTCTTGGAACCAATTTTCATATTATTGTGAATAATATTATTTACACAGTGTTAGATATGTTAATTGGACATAAAAATCCAAAAAAGGGGGGGGGAGCGGGAGTCTGTGGTGAGCACTCCAATTTAGGAGTACTTTCAATTCGCATTTTTTAATAATTTGTAACAATTTAATTCAATACTTTTATTCTTTGAAAATTAGAGGGAATATAAAAGCACTGTACTAAAGAGAAAACTATCGCCACAAGAAAAATTTTACAACATTGCCTATGTATATTTATTCAAAGTAGGTGAATTAATTAAAAGAAAACTTTAAATCAACTGTGAGGATTATTGTAAAAAAATTATTCATCATAGTTTCTTAGTGAAGGTATACTTTAGAGAATAATATTTGAAAAATATTTTCGGCCGAAAATGAATTTTTTCGGCCGATTAATCGGCCCGATTTTTCCGATTATTAGTAATCGGTAATATTTCCGATTATGACCGATTAATCGGTTGCATCCCTAATATGAATAAATATTGCCATTAGCGATTGTTAAATGCTAAATTCTGTTCCTCAGAACCAGACTATCGTAAGGCCAAAAATGATGATTTTCACTTTATTACTGCATTGTATGTAGAATCTCATTCCGAATTGACACATGAGAGCGTTGTTCTATAAAAGAAATTCCTTCACAGCTATTTAGCAGCGTTAAATGAGTGGGAGTTCAATCTTTTGTATGCACCAGAATGCTTTAGCTTTTTCCGAATAGTAACGAAAATCTACTTCCGTTAGTATGTCTGCGAGGTATAGAATTGTAACCTACATAACTAAAAATAGGTCTAAAAGCCTACTATTGTTGGAAAGGCTGTTTTTGAGAGAAATGTACTTTTAAAGACTACCGACTTTTCGTTTTTACCAATTTTCCCTTTTTTTTTTTTGAAATATTATGAAACCTCTGTAATCGCTTGCTACTTTGTTTGAAATAACCCCAGAAAGTCAATAAAAATGCTCTTATTTAATATGTCTTGAGTTTAATGATTAGTTGCAGTTAGAACCGCTATATAGACAAGCCGACGCATCAAGCTTAAGTTTCACTACTTTGGATCCAACTCATTTACTTTTACTTTCATTTTTCATTGTTGCGTAGTTAGGGTTACCAGAGTAAAGTTTCGGGACATTGCCAAGCTTTATTAAATTCACGTGAAAAGTTACCAAAAAGCGATAACTCGCCAGAAAAGATAAATTTCAAACACGCGCTGGATCCAAAGTGGTCAAACTTAATCTTGATGCGTCGGCTCGTCTATATAGTTGCCTTAGTTGCAGTTTAACACTGATTTAAGTTTAGTTATCCAGGATTAGTGAACATGATCGCTTTGTGATTTTCCTAAACATTTTAAATCTTGGAATTAGGTTTTCGGAGGACGAAAATGGACACTTGGCTCCTTAGGTGGCTCATCCTCCTCAGTGGATGTATCAGGGTTTAAAAGAGTAGCTAGTTTAGGAGTGAACACTGGAAAGTTAAGAAAAAAGAAATCTCAAACTTCTCTAGCTGCAATTCGGGTAAAAACTATACTTTTGTCTATACTTCTATCGATATAAAAATGTGTGCTATATGGTAAACTAATATTTTCCTTTTTCGTGTAGGATTGTAGCCCAAAATCGCAATCGAGCTTAACCTCTGACATTATCTGTGAATATTCCAAGCAGAGTTCATCTGTGAAGTCAAAACGTGCTCATGTGAAAGCAAGTGATGTGTCAGATGACTCTGATGTGCCGCACCCAAATCTTCCTAGCACATCCTTTAGCTCCAGTCATAGGTATATCATATCAAGCATTATGTTTTATAACATTATGACTCTTTCTACTAATTTTAGGGATAATAACCTCGCTGAAGTACAAAAGCAAACTTTAGACAAGTTTCTGTAACTGCAATTAACATTTTAATAGAATAATTTTGAAACGAATGGATATTTAAAATAAAAACTCGCCGTGATTAAGCAATTTTTAACCAAAAACTGCACTTATATGCTTCGAGGTGACAAGAAGTGTATAGTAAAAAAGTTGTGTGAGAAAAATAACGCAAACCCTTTTTCTTTCCTTTTTTCTTACACATAGTAAAATTGTTAATTTTTAGTTAAATTTTAATATTTGAAGTTTAAAATAAATTTAAAATCCCTGCAAGGCTGAAAATTCTTTTTCTATTCGGAAAATAACATCTTACTCCTATTAGTATCTTTATTGGCAGGTCATAAGCTAAGTATGACTGATGGACCCAAGCTCTAATCTCACAGAGAAAACCTTACGAGACCTAGCATAATTTGTTTCTGTTCTTTGATTAAGACCTAAAAGCTTTTAGAGCAACCTTTATTATTGCAACAAGGAAATCTGGAACGCTTTTTCAAGATATATATAAGCTCTATATCCCTGAATGAGGAACTGACTTTTGTAAATTTTTCTAACTTAACGTAATGTATACGTAACGCATTGTTAACGTATTGCTAACGTAACGTATTGTTAATGTAATGTAACACTTGTAAATAAGTTTTTACCTTGCAATCAAAGCTGAAATTCGTCACGACTTTACATTGCGTGTGCATGAAATGATTTTCTCATAGAAATGTTTGGACGCATGACAAGATTTTCACCATATTTGCTTTACAACTGCCTAGTGGTTTTGAACTGATTGAAAGTCGTCATAGTTTTACTGGTATTAAAACTTTACAAAAGTAAAATATTATCAGAAAAAAAATCTATTTTTATGTAACTCAAGTTTTAAAAAAATATCCTCAAGGAAAAATAAATGAAAACAAACACTTTCTTTCAAAATTATTTGTCACTATTGAACATGATAATAAATTCAATTTTAAACACTGTATGTAAATCAGAAAGTTGAATTGTTACTCTTAATTCCTCTTTGTTAATAAATAGTGTTTTATATTTCAATAAACAATATTCAACTGATTTTTTTAACCTTTTGGTATGTTTCAGGGAAAAATCCCATGCTGGAGATTCCCCTCCATTAGTTTTCTGCCCTGCCATTACTCATTCTAGCCAACTGGATTTTATCCAATTTACAGAGCTTTTCCGATCTTTTATAGTTCGCACTAGAAAAGATATCCGCTCCCTGTTTGAACAGGTTGCAGTCTCAACCAAAGCATACAGTGATAGTCATTCTGTAGATCAGGAATCCTCTTCGTATCAGTCGTTGTCTTCTTCCAAGAGAATGTTAGGTAAGAATCTTTTGCTTGACTCTCGATAGTGTGTCTCTGTTGTTAAGTTGATCCTGTTAAGTTGTCACCTTGGCAAAGCGAGCTCATTTCTGCTTGAATTGATAGAGAAGAAATTTTTAGACCGGCACAATGCAAACCGGCTTCTTCATCCCTATTTTATCAAACTAAATTATTTAAGCCTCAGATCATCGGAAGTCAACTATTTAGAACCGAACTATACCCAAGTAGCATCAACTCATCGGATTTTGCTCGGCCGATCAACAAACTCCTCGTAAACTGATCCTGTAACGCACGATGACATCGTTCCGATCAGTATCCGAGCACGGTTTTCGATGAGCTACTTTTCATCGGAAAGCGATATCCTTCCGATCAACTTTCTCAATGAAAATAAGCCGAGCTATATTCCATCGGAAAACAATATCCTTCCTATCAAGTTCCCCAATGAAATTCCTCGGCACGGGACTGTTCTGCTCGTAAATTGCTCCAAATCTCATCGTATTCTCATCGGATTTTGCTGCTCGGATTCTGCTTGGCCGATGAGACATATTGGATCATCTGCCGATGAGAATTTCATCGGGTTTCGATGAATGGCCGATCATCGGCCGATGAGATGATGCTGCTAGGGTACGCACACACTGATTAATCCAGCGCAACGTAGTGCTATTGAAAACTTTACAAAGAACAACTTATCCAGAAAGACAAAGCCCCTCCAAAAGCAATTTCACCCCCACTCCCAGAATTGTTGTCTATATGCAGCCAAATTGTGCACGAATTTCATAGAGCCCCGTTTCGTTCATATTAGGGATGCGACATCGAAGGTAAAACATCGCTGCTTTAAGACCTCGATGTAAAGAAATTAAGACATCGATGGTATTGATACATCGACCGAAAAACATAGATGTTTCATGACATCGATGTTTCAAAACTTCGATCTTTTCTTTTTAAAATTGCTTACACATTTAAATGTACTGTAACACAGTAACTCCTCAATACACTGCTCCTTTTTGTATCACTCAATTTGTTTTATCCTTTGTATTCTAAAAAAATCAACAGTATTATATCGATGTCAATTAAAGAAAAAAATATTTAGTGAGATAGATGCTGCAACTGTTGATTAAGTGTCTAACTTTTATTCATCGCATGTTTTATGTAACGTTTTTTTCCTAAATGTACAACGAATTATCGAAAAAAATTTCAAACTCGAAACAAGGATGTTTAAAATTCATTGACCGTTAATCATCGTTAGTAATTTAAAAAAAAAATCTGTCAATACGATAAATATTGCAACTGTTAAAGGTGAATTTTTTTTATTGCTTTTTGCTGAAATGTAAAACAGACATCGTAAGAAAAAAAACATTGAACGCGAAATACTGATCATTAAAAGATATCGACCGTAAAACATCGATGGTAACTATCAAAAAGGTCTTAACGAGATTGATATTGTAACGGCTGATTAAAGATGTAACTTTTGGTTGCATATCTTGATGATTTTTTTTTTTTGGCTGAAAAATAAAACATCGACATAAAAAATAATAATAAATTTAAAAAAAAAATTTAAAAAAAAACGGTGAAAGCAAATTAAAGAGGTTTCAGAAACATCGATAATAATCATAGAGAATGTTTGCCAATGATATTAATACTGAAACTTCTGATTAAAGATGAACACTTCTTAATACGTCTGGTTATCGCATATTTTTATCAATCGTCTTTCTTTGCTGGACTATAAAACATCGACATCGAAAAAAACATCGACTCTCAAACATCGATGTTTTAACAAAAGCATCAATGTTTCCAAAACATCGACATCGATGTCGCAGCACTAACTCATATAGAGCGGAAGAGTTTTGGCTAATCGTTCAATAAAACAGGAAATATGCTTGAATGCACTTTTCTGTTTATAATCATATATTGTAATGCAAATGATAAAGTAGTGAGATTAAAGCTAAATTCTGCAAATACTCAAATATGTAAGATAACCATTTAACTATTAATCCAGGTATTAAATTTATTTGAAATATTAAGTGATAGCGTAAATAAAGATTATCACAAGTTTTAATAGTTAAACTATGGCATAAAATTTACGCATTTACTTTCTCAATTTCTGTCTCTCGGTATTTTGACAGGGTTCGTACGCTCCTCCGAAACTTCTCTCCGATACTCCTTCATTCAGGGAATTGTTCTGAAGGGCACTTCAAACTTCTGCATTTTGGTGATAAATCCTTCAACCATCTTTTTCAGTTTATGACTGCATACTCTTCCTCCATGACAGTCATTCAAAATGTTTAAAAATACTTAAGTAAATATAATATAGTGATTGATCGTGTTGAAAAATTTTAACTCTTAATAGCAATTTTGACTTAAAAGCAGTCCTTCAAAATTTCATTTTTCTCCTTCAAACCTAATTCAAAATTCCTTCATTTTTATTTCCAAAACTAAGTATACTGTTTGAATATTGGTAAAACTGTGTGAATATTAATTAAAAACTATTTAATGAACGATTGACCTTTGTTATGCTAAAGTCGAAGCCTCTTATAGGTCTGTTGACCCGGAACACTCCCCTCGACTTTCAAGAGGGTACCCAACACAAGCGAATATGTGATGCAATAGCAACTGCCAGTATTGTATCCAACTGTGCAGGAGTTGATACATCAAAGACTCTAGTTTTGGGGAAAGAAGATTTTCAGCGCTTTCTTCTTGAACACCAAGGTGAACATAAGACATATGAAGAAATAGCTGCACTTGTTTTGGTAAGAAATATTATATATTATTTGGTAAGAAATATATATCAATATATTTCTTACCAAAATTAATTTTGGTAAGAAATATATTGATAGAACAAATAAATGTATTATCAATTTACGTTAATGTAATCAGTAGCTAGTAATGTAATATCGAAACCGCCAAGAAATAACTCCTTTAATTACTAGAAACAAGTCTTAGTGGGTTTTATATCCGTTATTACTGCAATGAGCCTCATCACTTCTTGAGAAAGCTTGACATTCATGTTATTTATATCACCATGTAATTAGTTCATGCATAAAAATGTATACTTCACGGCAAAGCTTACGGTCACTTAAGGGTCAAGACCAGAAATGGGCGATAGGCTGTTGTTCAGCAATGTATCTCGTAAACGCATACCTGGTCTATCTAGCAGAAAAGTGGATTATTTTTAAAGCCTGTGAACTGAGCCATCGAGCTAAATTATGCAGCTGAAACTATTCCTGCCATATGCTGAATCCATTTACATGAATATGAAATTTTCACGCATATATTTGAACTTCATCCCCAGTATTTTAAACTGTGGCTTTTAATTGTGATATATTCGGAAAAAGGAACCATTATAAACATAATATGAAGTATCAACTTTCTAATATTTTTTTTTTACTTCACGAGTAATGATTTGTACGTGTGAAGGGAATAACCGTATGGTCAAGCCCGCAACAAGTGCAAATCATTAGTTTTTAAGTACAAAAACTTTTTTAAAAAGTTAGTATATCATAAATTAACGTACAATAATTTCTTACATTCGAGTATACCACACTCAAGAACCAACGCTTTAAATTCTAAAAATAAAATGCAAATATGTGTAAAATGTATCATTTGGTAATTTGAGTACTAGTAAACAATTACCCGTTTCTTAAAAGTATATAATATTTGTTCCTTCATGAAAACAATTAGCAAAATATTTTTTTTTTGAATTTGTGTGATCCGATGTAGATTAACGATATTGTTAGATTAACGATATGTAATATTAATAGTTCAATAATCTTGTACGCAATATTCATTAACAGTTTAATTTTCATTACAGCGCCACGAGCCGGACTCGGAGCTTCGAAATAAGTGCAGCTTGTCATTCGAGGGTTTTGCTAGATTTTTAATGGATAAAGAAAATTATGCTTTTGTTCCGGAAACCGTTAAACCAAAGACAGACGTAAGATTATTAAATGTTTTTGCTTATTTTACACAAAATAATTAAAACTATAAACGTGCGCAGAGCTTTATAGTTGGAGGTACAATTGTACCGGGATCTAGAGTTACAGAGTGCCGTGAGAAGATGGGGGTTTCGATTGAAAACTTCGTCCCCTAAGGAAAATTTTGAATAAAACATATAAAAAGTATTTTATGCCATCTGAAGCATGTATAGGCGTAAAAAAATGACAAACTTTCAGTTCAGCCGAGACACATAATTCAGGTTTTTATCTGCTGAAAAGCGTAATGAAAGATTTAGAACTACTATTAGAACACAATTTTATTTGATACAGATTTCCTTTCCTGGGAGTAAACAAGAATATATGTAAGTCAAAATACACTGGCGGAAAAAAAAATCCCAACACCAAGAAAGACTTGTGTTAGATAAACGAAATTTGGTAGGCGTGTTTATACTACTGAAAGATGACATCGATTGAAATTTCGTGTTCCGTGCACAAGTGTGGCGCAGCTGGCGTCACTCAGAACATGCAAATAAGGCTTGTTTTAAAAGCGTGTTGTGAAGCTCGTGTGTATTATTTTTCCGTGAAATTGGACGAATTGCGTTCATGTTAGCCAGGAATACCTTTTAAGAAGACGAAGAAGCCATTATCAACAGCTCACAGAGTTTAAACGAGGTCGTACAAATTGGCTACGAGAAGGTGGATTTTCATTTCGTGATATTGCAGAAAGACTTGGATGGGAATGTTTCCACCATGCATGATTATTGGAAGCTATGGGCAAGGGATGGTACTACCTCAAGAAGATCGAGTTCCGAGCTGCCACGTGGCACGACTGAGAAGGAAGATCGCCGAATCTTGCGTACGGCTGTGGCGCATCGTACTGCATCTGCGGCTGACATTCGAGCTGCAGTTGGTACCGTCGTGACCCAAGGAACGGTAAGAAACTGTTTAATTCAAGGACAGCTCCGAGCCAGGCAGCCTGCAGCCGGTATTCCATTAACTGCAAACCATTGCCTTTTCCGACGGCAGTGGTGCCACGACAGAGCTCACTGGAGGTCGGAGTGGGGATCTGTTGTAATTTTTGATGAAAACAGATTCTGAATTAGTGCCAGTGGTGGCTGTAGATTGGTCAGAAGGAGGCCAGGGGTCCGCCTGCATCCAAGCGGTCTACGGCCTAGACACACGGGACTCACACCTGGAGTTATGGTTTTTGGAGCAATTTCCTACGACAGCAGGGGCATTCTTGAGGTTATCCCAAACTCACTGACTGAAAATTTGTCGTCAGTCTATTAATTTAACCAGTAGTACAGCCCTTCATGAGTAGCATTCAAGGGGGCGTTTTCCAACCGGATAACGCTCGCCCTCACATCGCTGCTATAACGCTATGTGCTCTACAGAGTGCTGACATGTTACCATGACCTGCAAATTCACCAGGTTTGTCTCCAATTGATAACGTATGGGATATCATGGGATGCCACCTCGAGCATCATCTACAGTCAGCAATGACGGTCCTAGTATTGACACAGCAAGTGCAACAAGAATAGAACTCCATACCACAAAGTGACATTCGGCACCTGTATGACATAATGCATGCACGCTTGCAGGCTTGCCTTCAAAATTCTGGAGGTTACACCCTCTATTAAATTAACATAATTTCACATTTGCACAGCATTTTCTGGAGCTTAAATCAGCCAGTGATCTTGTACATTTAATCAATTAAACATGTTAACTAGACAATTGCATTACCCAAATTTCATTACTCTACGGCAATTTTTTCTTAGTGTTGGGATTTTTTTTTCCGCCAGTGTATGTAAATCAAAACTTTACATTTTATGATTCCGGTAAGTTGAGGAATTTTTCTGAGGAATATTCAGCATTTTTATTCAGTACGCGTTTAACATTAATAATGGTATGAAACTAAAAATAATGCTTTCAGGGTCACACTATTTCAGTTTAATGAGTTTTTTTTTTTTTTAATTCAAAATAATATAATCTTGTACACTATCCAACGCTCGTTTAACGATATGTAAATTAGTTGATGTCAAAGTTGTCGCTTAAACTATCCTTTACTTATATTATTTCAAGATCATTAATAACATTATAAAACCGAAAATAATACTCACAAGACCGCATTCTTTTAGTCGGGTAGGATTTTTTTCAAATCCAAAACAATGTATTCTAGCACTTTTTCAGATGTTTATTTAACGATAAGGGAATTAGTAGATGTCAAAGTTGAGGATTATGCTGTCATTCACTTATATTATTGTGAGATCACTTAAAAACTTATTATTAAAATGTAAAATATTTAACCGCAATTTACTTTTTGTTATCAATTTTTAAGTCAATGCTTAAAATGTAAGTTTGGTATTGAAAATTGCTGTAAAAACTTTATTTTAATATACTGCTTTTGAATGCAACTTTACATTACAGGGTGCAGAAAAAAGGACAAACAATTTTTGATTCAATTTTATTGAAAATAAACTAGCAAAATATAATATATAATAAGAGTTGCAATTTACTAAAATATAAATTAAAATGATTTCAAAGTGACAGCCTTTTACAATGCAGAGCGAAATTCTCATTGAAATTTTCAGCAATATGCCGCAAAGTCTTCTATTTTTAATCAATCCCATTCCCGCGCAAGCGATCAGTTTAGTGCCCCCACACTTTTAAGATTTAGACTCTAAAATAGACTACACACTGTCCAAGGGATTTAGATCTGGGGGGCCACTACAAATGATATGTGTGGAAATTGCGCTTTATACCAATCGTCTTTTCGGCTTTGAGAGTCTAGTGTGTTGAATTTTTCCCTGTACATTGCCAAAGTCACTTTTGACCCGCGATTAGTACAACATCGCCTAAATTCTCCGTTGAGTAAACCTTTGAATTTATTTTAACGCCCTCATCCACAAACCATGGGTGATTTGCCGCTTTCGCAAATTCTAACCTAGATTATAACAGACTTTGGATATTAGCGATGTTCAACAATTGCCGAGGTACTTGAAGTGTCAGCAAACCAGATCTTACTATTAATGGTGTTTTGAACTTGTTGGACGGTAAAGAGCTTCGCATCAGTAAAAAAAAAATTCCAGTGCTGACTTGCGTCCCGTCTCAAACGTTTATGGCATCTTTGCTTTCGCTCGAGCAAGTTTTCTGCAGTAAAATGCTACTGTTTGGAACTAGTAAGGCTTCAGTCCAAGCTCTGTTTCTGCCATTAGTCGCAATAATCGGTCATTTATTCCTATTTCATATGCAAACTTTTTCATGGAAACACTCGAATTTCGTTGAAATCGCTCTTTGTGGGCCTTATGATTACTAAAAGTGTTCACCATATGTTGTCGTCCATTGCCTGGACGGCGGTCATTATTACCAAGCTCTTTGAAACGGCAGATTGCATTGACATTGCTTATCGCAGCATATTAAACAAACGAACTGCCGTTTCCCTTACTTAAACAACGCCAAAATAGCAGATCTTTTGCTTGACATTATAAAAAAGCCGAAACAGAACACGTATACTAAGATACTTATTATGAAATGTTCATGATAAATGTAATATTCTGAAAGAAATACACGCAAATTAAAAAGAATTTTATTCTGCAAAAATGTGCTCGAGGTTTTTTTTTTTTCTTGCACTCTTTGTTTTGATTACTCCTTTTTTTTAGACCAGTAAATAAAATTTGGAATTTTAGTTTGTTAACCTGTTTAATGCTTAAATTTCAAATTGTATGTTTGCTTTATTTACTTAATTATTTATTTCATTTTCAAAAATTATTTTACTATTGTTTCTCGATTTTACACAACTAAAGTTCGCTTTAAAAATAAAGCAGTTTCTAGTTTTATTTTAATATGTCTTTATTTAGGAGATGGATCATCCTATGTCCTATTATTACATCGCATCATCTCACAACACCTATCTTACTGGTCATCAGTTAAAAGGAGAGTCTTCTGTCGAACTCTACAGTCAAGTATGTCAAGCTTTTTTTTCCTTCTTTACCTATATTTATCTTCAAAACTCAATGTCAACATTATTGGCTACCGACCAACTAAAACTGTAATTTTGTGTATGTAAAACAATCACATTTCATTAACTTTTTCTATTACTGATGACGCTCACATCATAAATATTGTTTCAGGAAACAAATTTTATAAATATCCCGTAAACAATGAACCTCTAAAATCACTATCTACGTTTTTAAAATCAATGTCACTTAGAGGGATTATTTTTCCATAAAACGACTACAACTATATGCAGCTGTTTTAAGTTTGCGTTCTAAGATTTAAAGATGATTTTGTCATTTTAACTATTTTTGTGCCTCTCACTCTCAGTTGTAAATAAAGCACAAGCCTATACTACGGTGTAGAGTACAAAAATCGTATCTGCAGTTTTTTTTATCAAAATTAAGTTATTGTCACAAGATGGTTATTTGTAACATATTTTACCTTTTTACCATATTTTATGGTCATTTGGGAATGGGATACATTTTTTTTTAATTCTGAAAAGGGGAAATCTTGATTCAAATATGCGGAGGCGAAAAATTTAGAAAGCACTTTCATGCTTTGGGTATCTCTCTGCTGCAGATAAAACTTTTGTGCTTAGCGCGGCAGTATACAGTAATATTTGGGCAGTAAAAATGGTAAACTAAGAAATGTATGAGAAAATAAGTGTCTCAAATCTCTTTAATGTCAAAACGTTTATTTAGCTAATGCAATAACAGCTCAAATAGAAAATACGTATGTTTAATTTTGGTGTCAAGTTTTACTCACAAGGAGAAGACACTACCGTGGGGTCGAGGGCTTTTGTAAATTTTTTTGTGGTAAAAGAAGACCCCTAGAGCCTCACGTGGTTAAAGTACACTGTAAAAAAATAAAAATCCGTAAAAACACTTACCTGATTAAACTGGTGTTACGCATCACTCATACCGTTACACCAGTTTTGTCAATTAATTTATTCCATTCTACTGGAGGCAGTTTTAGATGCATAATGCTTCCAAAGTAGCGGAGTAAGGTTACACATTTTTTTTTTTACAATGTAGTATGATGGACTACTCGCAAAAATATAAGAAAAATCGATTTAAAGCCTCTAAGGCACCTTATGTGTTTAAAATTACAAACTCTTGTCAAGCAGCTGTCTCGTCTAGCTAATTAAGGCTCGGTCTTTCGCACCGAGGCAATTGACATATTTACGTAATCTTGAATTCTTTCAAGATGATGAAAGTATGCACTAGGAATTACTCTGAAAGAGTAATTCCTTCAAATGCCCCTATTTACAACCTTGTGAAGTTTACTTCTACGGACAAGTTGAAAATTTCATAAAGCGCTTGCAAAGTTGCAGTGAGTCATTAGAGTAGAATCGTAAAATTCATTCCCGGGAAGATTGTATAAAAAATCATTGTATTGTATAAAAACTCACCACCAATTTTATCGTCACGAATATTTCAAGACATGATTCAATACTCCTGGTTTGCCTCAATATTATCAATTACTTGAAACATTTTCATCGATGTTAATGCGATTTGTTTTTCTACGGATTTATTACAAATTTCTTGGGGGAGCAAAAATAGTGCACATATGATGCGCAAAATTACGCAAAAACTATTGCTTCAGTTGCTTCTACGATAACATATACCTTACGATGAAAAATTTAAAAAAAAGCGCCGTTATGAACTATTTTGTTGGAAGAAAAATATTTTTTTTTAAATAATGTAAATAAATTCTTTAAAATAATGTAGGTATGAGAAGGTTTTAATAATTGTTCTGATAACAAAGAAAAACATCCGACTGTCCAATGAGCAGATGTCCAGTAAATTGTAAACTGACCACAGGACGAAAACCCTTACAAGGCCAAACAAACTAAGTAGAACAACGAACACGAACGTTTTTCAGTGAATGAAAAACTTAACGTTCTTCGGCTGAAATAAATTTTAAAAAATAATGTAGGGATGGGAAACGTTATCAATAACTGTTGGGATAACAAGAAAGAAAAAAAAAAGATCCGTAAACGGAATCGTCCGCAAGTCCTACGGCCCGAAAGGCCAAACCTTAACCATCAATACTAGGCGGAAACTCGAACATTTTCAACTCATAAAGCTTCTAGAATTGAGAATTTAAAGCGTTTTTCGTATTTGATTAAAATAAATTAAGTCTCAATAAGTTTAGAGGAAAATTAATCAAGCAATATTTTGACACATTTATTTTCTCCTTCCTACAATGCTCTCCGTGAGAACATAACTTTCGCCTTTTTTAGTTTCCTATGGGTATGAAAATCAAAATTTACAGTACTCCAAAAGTCAAATGCAAATTTCTATCCTATTTCATTTTATTGAATATTCAAAATATTTAACAATGAACTAAAACATAACACGCATTCGCTTTACAAACATTATAAAGCTTTCTATTCTACTGATTGTAAGTGGTAAATGCAGAAGAAAATAGTAGAAACTAGTATAAAAACTTAGTTGACCGTGGGAAGCATTCGCACTCAACAGTAGGGGTTTAAAAATCTGGTTTTTCAATTTTTTTCAAAAAAACCCCTCAAACTATAAATTTAATCCTTATATTTTTTAAAAGTGGAATCAAACATTGTTCCCTGTAATGTGGATGTTATATTCATTTAAACTTGGGTCAAAATTCAGCTAAAGGGAAATGCGCCAGCAAAAACTGATGTTTTTATTGAACCCACGAGTTATTTGCACACCTCTTTGGCAAATTTATCTAATGGGCCTTTATCCTGGGATGCTATACATTAATATAATGCTTAATAAAATAGCAAAAAATCGAAATCAATGCCTCTGTTTTGTTGAAAATATGTTTAAAAGTTTATGCTTCGATTTACTGATAGAAAAAAAGTTCTTTTCTGATTTTAGCAAAAGCAAAACTAGTTCACAGTAAGTTTCAATTTAGTATTCATGTAAACTCGGGTCAAAATTCTGCTGAAGAATTTTAGGGCTTCTTAAGGAAGGAAAACTCTTGAACTTCGGATTATTAACACGACACAGTAACCAACTGAATGTCTTTTCTTCCCTTACAGCATGCAATACATTGAAGCAATGCCTGATATAAAAAAGAGACTAAATTGGTTCTTTCGGCAAACAATATAAATGAATTGTCTGTTCATTTCCGCTTAAAGCTGTAGAAAGAAAAAAAACTTTAAAATTATACCTTACTTTTGGAATTTAATGAGCTACTAAAGAATTCATGTCGTTGTCACGGAAAAACATCATTGAGAAATAATACATATGGTTAATATACTGAATTATCATCTTTTATTTTTAATATTCTTGCAGCGTTTCAAGATTAACTATAATAAATAATGCAATATATAAAGGACAAACTATTTTTCTGTTGCCACAACTCTGGCATGTTTAAATGCAATGCTTCAAAAACACTACGACAAATACGCATCGCTTCTCATGAATAATAGAGCAAAAAACATAGTAAAACCGCAATCAAAAAACAATAAATCCTAAAATTAGATGACGGGCGTTAACACTTTACTATTCTACGCAATGGCAAAAGATTATCGATTAAATAATATTTTCTCTCGAAATTTCATCCACTCTTCCCAGCTGGTGGTGTAGCATACTTTCAATTACGGGACTCGGACTCCCACGCCCTAATAAAAATAAGAGATCCGGGATTCACGGACAAAAATGGGAAGGAAAGAAAATTGACTACAAAGCTAAATATCATAGACAACTCGTTTTATTTAATGAACGTTTTGTCAGACGTGATAAATGAGTGTCGGGCACTTGGTGCTAGTTGATGATTCAGCGAATGGGACTTCATTCGAATGTGTATAATCAGAAGGCGTCGGAAAAGTTGTCTGATTCATTGCTCAGTAAATTTATAAATAATTGCACTTAAAGAAATGGTTTTTTTCCCCCTTTTTGTTCAGTACGTGTTTTTATACCGTAAAAACTGGTTAAGTTTGGACCAGTTTTTACGGACAAGTGAAGCGGGAATGTGTTAAGTAGGAAATGGCCATGTCGTGTTACCTTCTGGGAAGTGGAGTAGGTGGTTTGTCACGATTTTTTTCCTTTTATGTATTTAAACTACCATATTAAGATTGCATTATGAGTTAAGAACTAAGGATTCTGAGTTGACTTTCAAGCTCCCCTGGGGGTTGATGGTCAACTTGTCAACTGCTCCTTCTAGCCTTTTGCTACGCCCCCGTTTGCAAATCCATTAGCTACTTCCATAACAATAAATGCCAGCCATCTTGTCTAGTGATCGGAGAAGTCTGGGTGCGGATGGGGATGTTCCGGGTTTGAATCCCGGCACGAGCATAGATGTACTTTCTCTCTCATGCCCTTGTCTGTTCTTTGTGTGAATGTGACAATGTGAATGATTGCCTACCCTATAAACAGGTCCTTATAGCATGTGTGTTTGAGCTAAATCCGACTTCCACTTTAATGCTGCTCCGTAAAAACGAAACCCGAACACTTTCTGCCTTGAATCGGGTCTATTCTGGCGAGAATCACCGAGTAGTTTAAGAACCAACCAACAACAATAGATAGATCATTGTTATTGATAGCATTCAGAATTTGTTATCAAGTTTCAGTTCGACAATGCAAAGATAAACGGTTCCATGAGCCAAGATATTGTTTAATATGGTGGTGCATCGAATAACATTTTTTTTTAAATCAAATTTTCAAGAAAGTGGAAAAGTTGCCTTCTGTTATTTTTAATTGTGTGAAAAGTTTCGTTGACCTTCATTATGAAAAAAGGGTTAATTTCATAGTCTTTTCAATATTTTTTTATATATATATATATATATATATATATATATATTTTCAAATCAGAATTTGAAATCCTTAGAGCGTGTGTAAATTTTTTATTGATGTGGATCGGTGGCTTCATTCTAAAAAAAATATTGAAAGAACGGTAACATTAAAGAATTTTGTATAATCAATTTTTTTGTGCTAAAACTCGAATGGTCATCAGTACATAATCGATGATACGTTAATGATTTGAAAAAATATATATATAGTTTTAGTACTCAATCAGTCATATTGAGCGGTACAGAATTAACTGTCGTATCACAGCTTCATTACAGTTTGAACTTATTTTTCATAGGTGCTCCTAACTGGTTGCCGATGCGTGGAGCTTGATTGTTGGGATGGTGATGATGGCAATCCAGTCATTTACCATGGTCATACGTTAACTACTAAAATACCGTTTAAGGTAAAATTTGAATTAAATCAAGTAAAATAACGAACAGTTTTCAAAGAAATTATATTAATTCTCATGCTTTTTTTCCAGAGTGTCGTTAATGCTATAAGCAAGAGTGCTTTCAAAACTTCACCTTATCCTGTAATTTTATCAATTGAGAATCATTGTTCAGTAGCACAACAGGCTAAAATGGCTCAGATTTTCATGGTAAGCAGCTTTTACTCAAGTTGTACTAGGCCACCGAAGGCGGCTGCTGTCGCCTCCTTGGCGGCTAGTTTTTTACTAAATTTTGAATAATTTTTATTGCAGTTGAAATTGTAATTACAGCATGCTATGGAAATTTTATGCTGAAGTAAAAAACCATTAACCCTTTATGGCCCAAATTAATTACAGAAATTTTGAAAATCAGTTGGGTCTAAGGCCCCCTACGCCTTGGGGTCCCTAAGAAAACTTTCTGATCGCAGGTACCATCTGTCGGCCCCTCTGAGAAGTACAAGGAGTGGTACTTAAAAGCTTCAGCATGATTACAGCCATATACACTGAAGTGACAAAAGTCATGGGATACCTCTTAATATCGTGTCGGCCCTCCTTTTGCCCGGCGAAGTGCAACAACTCGACGTGGCATGGACTCAACAAGTCGTTGGAAGTCTTCTGCAGGAATATTGAGCCATGCTGTCTCGATAGACATCCATAATTGTGAAAGCGTTGATGGGGCAGGATTTTCGGCACGAACAGACCTCTCGATGGTGTCCCATAAATGCTCAATGGGATTCATGTCGGGCGATCTAGGTGGCCAAATCATTCGTTGGAATTGTCCAGAATTTTCTTCAAACCAATTGCGAACAGTTGTGGCCCGGTGACATGGCGCATTGTCATCCATAAAAATCCCATCGTTGTTTGGGTACATGAAGTCCATGAATGGCTGCAAGTGATCTCCAAGTAGCTGCACATAAGCATTTCCAGTCAATGTTCGGTCCAGTCGCACTAGAGGACCAAGTCCATGCCATGAAAAAACAGCCCACACCATTACGGAGCCACCACCAGCTTGAACAGTGCCTTGCTGACAGTTTGGGTCCATGGCTTCGTGGGGTCTGCGCCACACTCGAACCCTACCATCGGCTCTTACCAGCTGAAATCGTGACTCATCGGACCAGGCCACGGTTTTCCATTCATCTAGGGACCAACCGATATGCTCACGTGCCCACGAGAGTCGCTGCAAGCGATGTCGTTCTGTCAGTAAAGGCACTCGAGTCGGTCTTCTGCTGGAATAGCCCAAGAAATCCAAATTTCTCCGCACAGTTCTAGCAGACACGTCCATTGTACGTCCCACATTGATTTCTACGGTGATTTGACGCAGTGTTGCTTGTCTGTTAGAATTTACGACTCTTTGCAGACGTCGCCGGTCTCGATCTTTAAGTGCAGGCGGTCGACCACTGCGCTGTCCATGGTGGGATGTTATGCCTGAAATTTCATACTCTCGGCACACTCTTGACACAGTGGATCTGGGAATGTTGAATTCTCTAACGATTTCCGAAATGGCATGACCCATGCGTCTAGCTCCAACTAACATTCCGCGTTCAAAGTCTGTTAATTTTCACGTCGTGCGGTCATCATCACTTTAAAACCTCTTCACGTGAATAACTTGAACAGAAATGAAAGCTCTGTAAAAGCACTGCGCATTTATACCTGTTCTATGCGATGCTACTGCCATCTGAAAATTTGCATATTGCTATCCCATGACTTTTGTCACTTCAGTGTAGAATTCACAATATTAAACTAATATAAGCGGGGCTTCTGAGTCCCGTTGGGGCATAAAAGGTTAAGTCAAATATTTCAATGAGGCGTCTAATTTAAATTTATTTTGCAAATATGTATGGCAATACTATATAGTAATAATGAATATAAAACAGATAGTTTTACCACTACGCCGGCTTTGGGCTCGTGCATCGAAAAGTAAACTACATTTCAAAAAAAAAAATGTATTGTAAATAGTGTTATGGTTCATTTTATAGCACATTTAAAATACTGAATTCGTACACATATGGTTTTCTTTTTTGCCAGAACGCATTTGGAGACCGTCTAGTCACACACTTTCTCTTCGAATGCGATTACGGGGATGAGCCTCAACTGCCAAGTCCAAATCAGCTGAAATATCGAGTATTAATTAAAAATAAAAAGATGCGTGCAGCTATTACTCCTGCTCTTCCAATGAAAATGCGTGTAAGATACTTATACATTTTTCTGATAATAAACAGTTACTTGAAGCTCTGTTTTAAATGTTATTTATGAGAGAGGCATTCTTTTAGCAGGGAAAATTAGGAGGTGGAAGAACCAACAGTATTATTTCTACAGCCAGTACGGGCTCTTTTAACGATGAAGATGATGACGATTATGAAGATGATGAAGACGAAGAGTACATCATAGACGGTAAGAGAATTCATTCTTCTACCATCTTCTACATAAAAATAATTGCAATACCTTTCGCCTTTGAGTGAAACATAACCTATTAATTTTTTAATAATTGTATTCATTTAAAAATCTAATTGAATGGCGATTAGAAAAGATTTTTTTCCCGAGTAGTCACCATGTGGCTAGTAAATATAGCTTTACCACGGCGAGTATTCAATCGATAGTTCAATCGTATAGAGAACAAAAAAATAATAATAACACTGCAGGAAGTTCCCCACTGTAATGTCTAAGTAGAAAATAAAGGATTAGGAGGAAAAGTAAAAGCATTTTAAGTATCTAGAAGCAATTTATTTTTCAATTTTCATAATTTTAAATTATTTTCTACTAACGTAATAGCTTTGGGGGGAAGGAGTGATACAGTGTAGAAAATACTAATAGAAAAAGAAATAGGAATGCTTGCCTTACTCAGGCCCGTCATTTATTGTTGTCAGGGGGGTCAACTGCCCCCCCCCCCGGCTTTGAGAAACTAATGTATTTGCATATAAGTGGCCGTGGTTTTTGTTGTTTTCCGATAAAATCACATGGTGTTTTGCCCCCCCCCCCCCTCCATTAAAAACTTGAAATGACAGGCCTTGTCTTACCTCTCTCTTCATGCGTATTGTGTTTGCTACTCAGTTGAAGATAATATGTTTATGCCTTACGATAACAGACGGAGTATTTGCTTGAACGTGTGTTTTACAGAATATTTTGACATCACTATACTAAAGGAGGGGGGGGGGCGAAATTTTGCATCGCTTCAGGTTTTATTACCGTTTGGTATTGTTATTATTAATAATGATACTCGACTCGGCATTGCTTTACTTTTTCTTCTAATTGCATTCAGCAGTAGATATTATCTCATAAGATTTGAAGCATAATTATTTTTTTTCTTCACACATTTGGGCCATTGTAAATCCTTCTGGCAACAAGAGTGACTACGTCTTTGCTCGAAAATGGAGTTAATCATTTAGCCGGCGTGTTTCTGCTACGAAGAAAGTGAAGCCCGGAACGATACTTTATCTCACTGAACGAGAAACTTTTGTTTTGAGTTTTTCATTTGTAATTTTTACAGAGAATTTTCATCACACAGAGCAAGAGGACCGTCAGAGCTCAGGGACTGTGAGCAAGAGTGTTTCCCTGACTGCACGCACCGAATCTTTATCTAGTCAAGAAGAGTCATATCGTGATAAGACTGCTGCTTTTGCTGCCAAACATCATTCAGCACCAGCTGAAGCGGAGGCCCCCATTGAAGAAGAAAAAAGCAAGAAGTCCAGCAGTCAAATCGCCCCAGAGCTTTCGGATTTAGTTGTCTACTGTCAAGCGATTAAATTCCGAGGTAGACATTTCACCTTTCTTTCTTTCTCTCATTGCTATCTGACGGTGAAATTTATTAACGGGTCGTTTTGCTTTAAAGCATGATTTTATATGCAGTGAAATCCCGTTGCAACGAGCTTTGAGGGGACGCATGTTATGTTTGTTGTAACGAGAATTTGATTGTAATGGAGTTCAAGCAATGTAATAGAAATTAAATCGAGCCTTCTTATTTATTTCTTTGAAACGGATATTTCGCTGTAGTGGTATTTAGTATAACGGGATTTCACAATATTTCTGTATGGTGTAAAAGTTATATATATATATATTTTTTAAGCCATTGAAGTCGAAAAAAAATATTACTTATTACAGCTGTAGTAATTTTAATGGAGCTTTGCCCGTTCCCTCTTCTACAAGATGATTACATATTTATTATTTTGTTTACATACATCTAGCTTGCATGTTTGTTGTTATATATTCCAAAGCAATAAGTTACATGTATTAATAAAACTAGAAGAAGCCGAAGAAGAAATTTTATTTCAGCTATGCCTAAAAGAAAGTGCTCCGGCAAGTGGTTAAATTAAATGAAGCTATAACACATTAAACGCTCACAATAAAAAAAAAACTGCTTGAAAAGCCAAATCGAAACGATTATTTTTAAGGACATTTTCGTGTTTGATTGCGTAACATTCGTGAGGACAATAAGTTTTGTTGGGGGCGTCTATGCGACTTTCGTCTTTCAATAAAACTTTGCGTAAAAACAAATCTCCAAACTATTGTTTTGGACAACATGTTTCGAAGCTACTTCTTCAAATATACTTTCCATGCTACTTGAAAAGGTCGGTATTTCGATAAGTTATAACCTTTGTTTTTTTTTTTTTTTTTTTGTAATTTTCACTTCTTGCAAGAAACAGAAGTTCAGATTTCTAAAGATTAATCACAACTCTTAAAAGAAAAACGTCAGAATATTTATAACAGACTGGTTTTTAAGATGTAATTAAACATTGAATGTTAATTTCACTTTTCCGTGCTTTTATTCACTTTTTAACTGATTGATAGTGTCACATAATCCAGGATACGGAAATAAGGTTCGTAACTGAAGGATTCACTGCCAAAAAATCTATAACTAAAAAGTTCATTGTTAGATGGTCACTTTTTTTAGGAGGTAGGGCGTATTTAAATGTTTAGAACATATTTTTCATTTTAATTTTGTCTGGTGTAAATAAATCTCGTTGTTTTTTTGCGTATATACTACAATTTTTAACAATATATTTTATTTAATATTGCAAATATTCACATTTTTCTGCATAGATTGTTTTAATTTTTTTCATCATTGGTTTGTGCTTTATCGTATGACCTTTGAAATATTACAATCTCTTACTTCTTTTCATGATATTAAGCATGAATAAAAGTTGTGATTAGAATGAAATTTATGCAAAATTATATACTTTAGAAACGCATGACAATCAACTATAGGGCATAGAAATTCGAAAAGAAAAAAAAATTGAACGGTGCAAAAATATTTTTTTCTTGAAATGCGTTTAACTAAAAAGCTTATAATATTTAATTAAAACATTTTATTCAGGAGTGCACCGAACGTAAATTTTTAGAAGGAGCGGAATTTTCATTTCGCTGAATGAGGTTCCAAATTTTATCGAATAATAAGCATAGCATCATTAAAAAAAGGAAAATTTCAATTTTCAATTTCGCAATGCTGTCCCCAATTTTGCCGAATTATCATACAAAAATGCCGAGTAAGGGAATCATTGGAAGGTCAGGGTGACCTTCCGTGATCTTTCATAGGAGTGCCCCTGCCTTTATTTCAGAATCAAATTCCTTAATTTATTAGTATTTTTATGTATGTTAGTAAATTTACCTTTCCTTTTCTTTATTTTTAAAAAAAAATTATAGATTTGATTTTTCAGTAGAAGTTTTATAAAGTTGAACGAGTTTTGCATCTTGTTTTGATTAGATACAATGCTTTTTCTAGGGTTTGTCCAAAGCAATTCTAGTCCAACAAATTCTGTAAAAGTTAAGAAAATAAGCAGTCGTCGAAATCTCCTCGCATCATCTGGAGCATCTTCATTACCAGGCACACCACCTTTATCATATGGTAATAATAGTATGCAAGCTTTATTACTACCTTTTAACGTTGTTCTGCAGTTGAAAATAATTAAAAAACGAACTTATTTATGTTTTAGACATGAAAATGGAGCAACCAATTTCAAAACGACCTTCAGCTGCAGCTCCTTGTTACCAAGTGTCATCTGTTAATGAAAGTACCGCCAAGAAGCTTTGCAAAAGACATCCATTAACTCTCATGGCATATCCTTTTAAAATATTTAAGCGGATAAGTTTCCTTTTATCGTAGGGTCAGTTGGGGTAAAAGGAAACATAGGGTAAATGGAAACAAACTGTATTGGGGAAATTCTTGAAACTGAACTATTGGTGAGTTAACATACAGAAGAGATGTTGAGAGTTTCGCGTGTTTCTAAACATTTGTATAGGCCTCATTATTGTTTGAAGATGACACTTAAAAAGCTTATTTTTTTAACATTATTGATCTTGCGTTATCTTCTTCAACAGGTCTACAAGCAAAGTAACTGGTTTCAATTAGTTTTACTTATCATGTGAAAGGCTACTAAAACCATTTAGTTATGAATTTACTTTCCCAGCTATTTTTAATGTGCAATTTAGGTATTTCCATTTACCTCATGAATACTGAGGGGAATAATTAAGGGTGGATAAAAATAACGAAGTCTGTCATTAGTCCTCTTTTATAGAAGATTAAATTTTGATGTAAATTACTCATAATTTAATTTCGCGTACATTTCTTTTTAAATGACTTCAAATTATACTTAAAAGATTCAGCGGTTCGCATGCGACATACAGACCATAAATTGAGCTTTGTAGGTGTAAAATTTCTTAAGCTTCTAAACTGATCGCACATCGTGCAATTATATACCTACATCAATCTCATGTTAAAATAAATAGAGTGTTTTCATTTACCATATACTCTTTGGGGTAAAGAGAATCAAGCTGGGATAAAAGAAAACTTCATTCGCTAACAAAGTCATAAAGTCAACTTTTTTATACCCAGTTGCTCCCAGGGAGTAAATGGGGCACAAAATAGTGTGGACACAATGCGCACTATTTTGTGTCTCAGTTCATTTTTAAAAAAAGGGGGAGGGGTGAGCTGTTGAAACAATCAAATTATTCCTCTCTTTACCCACCAACTCATCCTAAAGGATTTCATTTGAAGTGATTTTATAAATGGTTGCATTAACTATAGTCAAAAACTGATAACTAATTTAGCAGTGCTTGATTACAAGGGGATCTACAACTAAGGCATTGCTAATAATGCTTCTCCATTCATTTCATATTATCTAAAAAGAAGATAAAGGGAAACAAAAAGACTGTAACAGCTTTAAAGCAAACAAACTTTGAATGTATTTCTAGCGTTGTTACTATTTGTACTAAATAGCATACGTCGCCTTTCCTTGCTTATGAATTTCCGTTTCATTAAAATTAGTTTTATTTCTGGTTGCTTTACGGATGCATATACAGGGTGCGGCGCAGAAACTTGCTGATTTGAAAAGTCAATAAAAGAAAAAGTACTTCACGGGTCAGTTTATTTTTTTATAAGATATTATACCCATTCTGAATTTGTATTTTAATTAAATTTAAAAATTACATCTGGAAAATGGCGGCCCCCATTAATGATGCACTGATCTACCCTAGATTTGAAGTTTTGTTCCATTCTTTTGAGCATATCGACTGAGATGTAGGCAATAGCAAGTCGGATGTTGTTCTTCAGGTATTGCAGGGTTCGGGGCTTGTCGTTGTAAGCGATCGATTTAAGAAACCCCCATAAAAAATAGTCGCAGGGTGTCAAATCGGGGGAGCGCGCCGGCCACGGTACGTCACCTCTCAAGGAGATGTTATCACTCAACTTTTGAACTGCAGCAAGTTTGTATGGGTGAAACTGGAATTCATCGTGAAGAATTCGCCTCAGTGTGCAATCAGAAATTCTCTGAGCAGCAGCGTGTCTACGCGCCGAACGCCTGGGAGAGCGCAAAAACGACTCCCTCAATTTTCTAGACGTTTTCTGGAGTTCTGGAAATTCGTAGACGTCTCTGGCCTTTTTTTTTCCACACTCCCACTTTTTCTGAATGTTTTCATCCACAAAACAGTCAAGTCCCGGCCAGGAATGGGCCCCCCGGGATGAATTTTGAACCAAGTTTGGAAGGTACATTGAGTGACGACCACCGAATAATTATTTGAAAAGTAAGCCTCGACGGCGAACGCTCGTTGTTCTTTTGCCCAACGCATGACGACAACTAAATTTTAAGATAACGAAACTTCTTGACCCCCTCTTTAAAATGAGACTCTCTCTAATCTTTTCTGACCATGCCTTGCTTCTTTGCATCCAATGAGAATTCGCAAGTTTCTCTGCCGTACCCTGTAAGAGAATAAATACGCAAACTGCATTTGACCGATTTACCGAAAAAAAATATTGATCTTTCAAAAAAAAAAAGGAGACTCTAAATTTGACAAAGAAAAAAAGAGATTTTAATACTTCTTTTTGTCGATTTTCGTGCCTGGCAGCGTTAAGATTTTTCTTTCAGTGTAAATATCGGAAGTGCTTTCGTACAGAGATTTTGTAGAGGGCAAAGTTTAGCTCCGTCATAAATATTATAGAAACATACCTATTTTATGTGGTACCCATTTATTCAATTAGCGTGAAAATACACGATAATTGACTTTAAATCCATTCTCCCCTAAGGCTCCAGACTATCTCTGAGCATCGAATATCTCTAGCTCCATCCAGTAAAACTAAGCATAAGGCTAGTCCATTAAAGCATGCTTGTACTGGCGTCAGTACAAATCAATAATAAAGCAGTACACGCTGAGAAAAGTACTGAAGTTGTTAAATTATTACAAGAGTGGGGCTAAAAGGCCAATGGTCTCTGCAGAAACTCTTTAAAGTTAGCATGAGGATGATTTTTCATTAATTAGAAAAAGAAGTCAAGTTTAACAAATAAGAAGTGTCGACTTTTGCATCCAAACTTAAAAAGTAGCTTGATCAAGCATTTGGCGAACAATTAATGCAACAAGCTCTATATATCGTCTCAGACTCTCATCTAGATCTTTTGCGTCTCTGCGTGTAGTAAATACATTCATGACTTATTTCAAATATTAAATTTTAAGGAAATACCATGATTTATCCTATTAAGTCGAAGTAAATTACGCAAAACGTACCAAATTTGTATTTACATCCTGTTTTTAAAATAAACTATCATCAGGATAACTACTTACTTTACACGACCTATAAATACTTTAAAATAAGCAATAAACGTTTCTGATCTCTTCCCTTACTGTAAATGTAAACCATTGTTTTTGAATGACTATAATAAATATGAGACTCGGTAATTTTATGCGTAAACTGTCTTTTAAAGCACTCAGAAAGCAAGTATTTAAAGCATGCAATTAAAATAAGAGAGCTTGTTTTGAAATAAGATCTTTAAAACGTGTTTTTGATACATGGTATAAACACAAAATAATAATGAAATAATTTCTTAACATGCATACCATTAGCATAAACATCTTTTGCAACTGGATTTAATACCTTCAATTAGTATTTAACATTATTTTATTAGAAAAATAGAGTTGCTCTTGTTTAATTATTGCATAACGTTAATGGAAAATAACTAATCCTCTTGAAACTCATTAGTATAAATGAGCATATACTTCCTTCTTCTCTATTCACCTTCTAACTACCAGGATATGCGCTTTTTAAAGCATTGGGGGTTTGTTAAACAATAATTTTCTGGGATTTAATTTTCAAGTATCTAACCAAAATTTTCAACTGAATTTTTGGAAAAAAAATTATTGTATACAGTTTGAATCTAAACTCTTGAGCAAAACTTAAGTGAATAATGGAAAACATCTAAACAAGAAAGAATACATAGAAACATTTGATAGTAAACGCAATCCTGACTAGAGCTAGAAACGGACGGGTGTGAATCAGGTCACAAACGTATTCCACAAGAAAATTTCACACAACATTTTAGTTCTGAAAAAAGATTTAAACCAGCTGCTGATATTTGCGGCCTGCATCCGTATTATATGCGCTGCAATGACAACGCACCCACTGTTGTTACAACAAACTATTCTGCCAAGCTTTTGCTGATTGCCTGAGTGACGTTTGCAATGGATATGTTTGATCTACAAAGAAACCTGAACATCAAGCAACTACTTTAAGGGTCATTTTCAAAATGTGCTTACATTTGCTGTCCGGAGGTTAAAAAGACGATTTTGAAGCATAACATATGTTTTAAATTCAATGCGAACAATTATTTTCTGCAATAAATATGCCGAAAAGAAGTCTATCCCTCAAAAAAATATTGAAATTTATTTGTTTATTTTTATATAAGTCTTTGAAAATAAGAATCAAAGCAAAAACGCTTGTCCATTTCCAATTTTCGCAAGTTCAACTTTTTTTTTTATACTTAATTGTGTAAAAAAGTATATACAACAAACTATTTTTATATATTGACTATTAGTGTATGATATTCATAATAACATTCATACATCTGTTAGTGATTCTAAAAGAAAATATCAAGTTAAAAAAATTACTTAAAAATTCTGAAATGTAAGCATATGGTGAAAATGACCCTTAAGCCTTTTTTAAAAGCTAAAATGTTGCGCAAAGTATTTTTTGTGTAATAAATGTGTGAACCTGCTTCGCGTCTTTCAGAGTCTGCCTTCGTGTGAACGTAGCGCGTCGGCATTTCATTTGCGACCAAATGTTGCTTATATTCTTGCTTGTTTAAATGTTTTGTATCACCTCTCATAGTTTTGCACAGGAAGTCAAATTTATCCTTGTATAAATAAGTATACATTTTTATGTACATTCAAAAACTAGTCGTTGGGCATTTTTAATGATATTGACGCTACATATAGCTATCCGTACGTATTCGCATCCTACCACATTCGTACGCATTTGAGTGTACATAAAAGATGATAATAGTATACAACACTCTGACTGGTTGCTAAAACCAGAAATAAGCTGTAAGTAATAAGTAAATAATTACCTATTCGCGAAAAAAAGGGGGAGAGGGCAGCCAATGAGTATCAAAATTACAAATTTTACAATTTGACAAAACAAATATAGTTCCTCTCGATGTTAAGCTCAAAATGTACTTAAAAAGTAAATGAAAGTAATGACGTTGACGTAACATCTAGTTTAATTTTTTCTTAGTAGTTAAAGTACCGAACCTTTTACAGTGTCATCAAATACACAGTAAAAAATGATTGTTGTTCTTACAGTATAATGCAGTTAATTTTACAGTAATAAATTGTAAAAATTGCTAATTTTATAGTAATAAACTAAAATTGCTACTTTTACAGTAATAAACTGTAAAATTGCTAGTTTAACAGTTTATTACCGTGCATTTTACAGTTTTAAACCGGAATCTCTGCTGCCAGTATTATACTGTTGTTTTTAAAGTTTAATACAGCTTAATTTTACGGCAATAAACTAAAATTGCTTTCTAGAGTTTTAAATTGGAACCTAGGCTGCCAGTAATATACAGTAAAAACAGCAGTTCATTTTTTACAGCGTAGATATAAGTGTTTGAGCTATGGCTAAAAATGTCATAAAAATTTATTGAGGAAATTTTACAATTATTTTTGCAGAAATTTAAAAAGAGGAAAAAAACACGAGAGTTTTTGTATGTAATTGTTCATGAAAAAGGATGTCACAAAAAAAAAGTAATGGATTTTCGAATAAATGCTTAAAGATTGTTTCTCGAACATCTCTTTCACTCTTCCTGTTAACTAAAATCCGAAAAGCATTTCCTCACACCAGATAAATATATTTCATTAATACCAAAAGACAAATGATCGAATGCATTACGATTTGTTCTTATTGCCTGTCTCACTCCCTTTTTTTTCTATTGGGGGCTAAGATTAATGTCAGAGGAAATGAGCAACATTGTTTTTAGGTATGCCTGCTCGCATTTACGTTGTATTCCTTAATTTGTCTTACTCATTGTCAAACTCAGCTGATGCGCACTTACCCAGCAGGAATGCGGATCGACTCTTCCAACTTCAATCCAACTACTTTTTGGTCTTTCGGAATGCAGATGGTAGCTCTCAATTATCAGACTGACGGTGAGTTTCTTTTATCTATGCCTCTAATAAGTAATTTAATTAGCCCTTCGAGAGAAACTTTTTTGTTTGTCTTGAGAAGCATTCGTCTCTGAAACGATTTTTTTCCCTTAGCAACTTTCGCAACTTATTCGTTGTGGATTTTTTGCTTAATCAGGGGAGGGGGCATGAGTCAAAACAAACAAAATACAAAGAAGAAAACAGTCTGATTTATATTTTGACATAATGCTTTATATTTTCACTCCGGCTAAAGTTTCTTCATAATATTACCTATAACTATAACTCTTAGCTACGCCCACCTAAGAGAGAAGAAAGCTTCAACCTAAATATTAAAACATGAATTGTAGCACTTAAACAGAAATATAAGAATAGTTAATAAAATCATTTATTTCGTATACTTACTCTGCACCGCGTCCAGATTAGGCTAACTAGATTTTTTTTTTTTTTTTACTTTCAGTTTTAATGTACGTAAATATCATTTCATTCAGTCCTAGTTCTGAAAGAAACTGTTAAAGTTGTTAGAAAATTTTTCATACTTGGTGAGTTACGTAATTTTTCCCTCATTTGCAAATATACGTTAATAGCCTATTAGTTTTTACTCTGAAAATTGATGCTATTTCTCGTTTTTTATATTTTTGATTTTAGTTTCTCTCTCTCTCTCTTTGGTTATTTGTTTTTGTAGCCATTAAAAAAAAACATTTAGAAAAGCAGTTGTTCCACATTGTCTGAATTTTCCAACTGCAGCTAAAATCATAGTGACACTGCTCTGTACAAAAAATTCTGTACACTGCTCTGTTTGACGCATAAGTGAGAAAGACGCATAAGTGAACAAGCCTATTTAAAGGACTAAAACGCAGTATAGTTTCTAATGAAAGAATGAATAAGAATGTTTCTATAGATAAGGGACATATTACAACGGTTTAGCAATTACTGTAATGTAACTACAATGATAAAGAGAAAACAAAAGTTGTAGCGTACCTAATTACACAGTTTTCTTTAAAATGATCCATAATAGGTAACTATCCCTCTCCGAACTCTAGTTCATGCGGGAAAAATGCCTTCCGTCATCAGTAAAGGCGAAAGATTAAAGAGGAAAGTGAAGAAAATGCTTCTGTTTTAAAGAAAATGGAACTAAGGCAGGAATTCAAATGAAACCATTGCAATCGCTTCGAGGCGATCGCAAATTGCAATCGCTACTGGAAGTCGAATTACATTAGAATTGCATCTCGTAGCGATTGCAACATATCCAAATTTGTGAATTTGCGATTGCATTGGTGAGTTGCGATCGTCCGTCTTTCACTTGAATTCCTGCCTAAAACATTTTACGGAAAATTCGGCTCATAAGTGAAATATTTATCCTTAGAGCGACGCATAAACGAATGATACTATCGTTATTTTGCTATGGAAAGTGCTGGGACCATTTAAAATCGTCGTATAAGTGAAAAAGGCGCATAAATGAGGCAGTGTATAAGTGAGAGTTCACTGTATTTACTATTCTGAAGATGCAAAAAAAACATGTAGTTTTCGAAGATAGTTCTTACCACTGAAGTAAAAAACAAGACTATTGTTGTATGTTAACACAATCTAGTGAGCTATCTATATAGTCTTTCTAATTACTAAACATTCTCCCCTAATTTTTTTAGATCCATCTCTTCATTTAAATACTGCAATGTTTGAACAAAATGGCTCCTGTGGTTATGTTCTCAAGCCGCGAGTGATGTGGGATCGAACACATATGATGTACGGTCGGTTCAATCCATGGGAGAAGTCCTTTGATGGTTTCCATTACTTAACATTTTCAATCACAGTAAGCTTTTTCTTTTTGTGTACCTTTATTATTATTTTTATAAAATGTTAACCCATTTGAATATGATATTAATTATGTTAAGTAAAGTGTTATGCTATTTTAGTCTACGATTAGAGTTCAAGCGAATACTAATTTTGTCTATACTTCGGAGTAAAGTGACCATTTATAAACAAATACCAACAGCCACTTGACAACATACAGATACTCAGGCCCATCGTCTCAAATTTCCTCAGGGGCTCAAAAGGATCAAACCCAATGCAAATTTCATCGGAAATCAACAAAAACTACGCCCACATACAGGGAAATACGTTAATTGCTCAAAGCCTAGGGGGTCTAAAAATCCGTCCCTCCTGACCCACTAAAGGACAAGCCAGCAGATACTGCAGTTTCACCCTTATTGAGATCATCAGTTAGGAGTAGCCATAACCGAGCTGGGAGCTGACTTATCCCCAGCTTTGAGCGGTAATATGCTGCTTGAAGTTCTCATTTGTTTCTGGCATCACGAACTCGAAAAACTTTTTCCGACGCTATGATTTTTTGAAATTGAAAATTTGCTTAAGTGTTCATTCACTGGTCTGTCTACCCTATATGTAAATGCATTACTTTCTCAAAGCCAGGGGGGTCAAATGCATCGTCCCTCCTGATCCACTGAACAACAAGCCTGCAGATACTGCAGTTTCACCCTTATTGGAATCAGTTAGGAATTGCCATAACCCAGCTGGGAGCTGACTTATCCCCGGCTTTGAGCAGTAACTTGCTACTTGAAGTTCTCATTTGTTTCTGGCATCACGTACTCAGAAAAGCTTAAAATTTGTTTGTTGAAGTTTATTAGAATTCAAACTTGTGAATTACATCTAGCAAACTACATCTTTAGTCAGGAAAAGTTCCATGATCATCCGATTTTAACCGTAAGATTGAGTGGAAACGATAGCCACAGCGAACTGGTGTGTTTTCCTTTTTCGTGTTTTAGGCACGGTTTGAGACAAAGTGTGTTACGTGATCAATCAGTTCCCCTACCTGTTAATCTTACTGTCGTATTCATCAACTGATTAGTACGACAGTAAGACACTTGAACCGTCATTTGAAGGCTTCGTGCTGTCGTCTTTACAAGTCGCTTAGAACCTGTCTCACACATACGACGTGCCAAATGAAGCCTTCTTCTAAAAAGCATAACCAGATGCCCAGATTTTGTCAGGACAGTTCGGGTTATAAATCCCCTGCCGTCTTAATATCCGTAGTTGTAAAATCATCTGTTTTCGTGAAACATTTCATTTAAATATTCAGTACGATAACTACACAAATATTAAATTTTTATTGCATAATACTGTTAAAAATAGATTTTACAAAAAAAATTAAATTTATTATTTTAGATGAATTTACATTCGTGGCACTGCAAAGAAATACAAATGCTTAGATCATCGTTCTTTCTTATTCACCCACGTAATCAGGACTAATGTGTATTCAAAAAAAGTTCCGAAAAAATTAGAGGAGTAGCTGAAACTATCAAGATGAACAATATTTGTAGAACTTAGGATCAAATTTTTATTCAGTGCTCCTTCATATGCTGGCAGTGTTAGCCAAACGCCACACTCTGCTGCCGCTTTGAGCAGCAACCTCGATTTTTTTGTGTCGTTAATAAATTGGATTACGCAACTAAATAATTCGGTTTTATTGAAATTTTTTCACTGTAGATAATCTGAGCATATTGCTGGAATTCATTCTTCCACTCATATCTAAAGTAACCCTATGTCTTATGGTACTCAGTAAATATGCTCTGCCTTGAGAGTACAATTAAATCTTTTATTAACCCTTTTTGAACACTCCGTATAGCACAAATTGTGTTGCTATTGTTGAATTCTGCTTGCCAACGGGTCTCTTTTAAAGTCATCATTGATTGTACAAAAAAACTTGTTCTGACATTTTATGCCTGTTGCAGAGGGGCTATCATTTTTTGAATAGATATAAGTAGATTTCTCATATTTACATTCAAGTAGAAAATGATTTGCTGGTGGTTCTTGTTTATAAATCGTCTTAGTTTTAACCCTTTCAATCCCAGTGTTTTTCCTAAACATCATATAATAGGTTATAATACAGTTAAATTTAATGTGGATCTGAAAGGGTTAAAATGAATAATAAGAGCATTATTTACTTTTGCACAAAAATAGTTGTCAATAAAAAATTTATTGAATTAAAACAATATGCCTGATTCGTGAAAATATACCAAGTTCCTTTTTTTTCCATTTTAGTGCTACTTACTGAACTCGTTTTTATATTATCAGGGAGCAAGTATAGAGTATTAAAAGAGCATATTTATTTCTTGTGACCTACTTGGAGCTTACACTCCCATACTAATAAACAAACAAACAATCTAATTACATCACATTCCTAAAAAAAACTGAAGATACTTTACCTTCTTATAGTATTATTTATGATTCAATGCCAACCAGAAAAAAAAAAGAAAATAGGTTACATTACTTATTGAACATTTCGATGTGTGCTATATCTTTTTTTCCTCTTCTCTTATTACATGTACTTTTTGTCCCAACTCTTATTTTTCTGACCATGCTATCATTTCTAGGCCACATTCCCTAGGGTACGATCCCAATTTCGATGTTATATCTCTATTTATATATCAAACATATCAAGGTTCTTGGAAAATGTCTTTCATGACAAAATGTTTATGTATTCTATTTTAGTTAAATTTAATAGATATCTGAGAAGTCATAGATTAGTAAACGAGAATGAAATAGCAGAAATTTCTTCATTTTTAAGAAAGAATTAACACCATCTTATGCATAAAAGAAAACTTTCCTTTTTCCAAAGTTTCGATACGTTAGAATATTAAATAAGTTGACAACCTTTGCTTCGCTAAACTAGGGAAATGAAGTAAATATGCTTCTCGATAGAACGAGTAGTTGAGTACTTAATACGGTACGAGCAAGAGCTCCGTCTTATTATTAATTTTTGCACATTTCATGTACGACAAAACCCAACATTTAATTTTATTTGTATGTTCATGTTTTATTTTGTTATGTTTTAGTAGGTTTCTTTCAAAATTTGAAATTTCTTCACTTCAGGGTATCAGGTATAATCTCCAAAACTTCTATAAGTTTCAAAAATCATTTTTCCGGAATGTTATTTTCCATTGAAAGTAATATAAAGCGAAACTACCTCTTGAATAAGAATTCAATCGGAAAACAAGTGTTTCCAATACAAATCAATCCAGCTTATTTCTCTGTAATGAAAATATTGTTTGGATGAAATGTCATCACAAAACTTCCCATTTGAATACGATGTTAATTTTACTCATGAAAAACAATCTATGAATTTATGTTGCATTACATAAAAATAACGTTTTCATCATAAGCTCAACTTTTCAGATCATCTCTGGTCAGTATGTATGCCCAAATGCTTTCAATGGAAGTCCTCAAGTAGAAGTGGAAGTTGTGGGAATATTAGCAGATACCAACCGCCAGAAAACAAAAGTTGTGCAAAGAAACTCGTTGAATCCCATATGGAATGAAAGCTTTCAGTTCCGGGTATGGCATTAACGGTTATTTAAATCATCATTACTCGAAATTATCGCTTTACACTGTAAAAAATAGATTTTGTTTTTACCAGGATTGCGGAGTAGGAGTCGAAGAGTCGGAGTCGGACTGATTTTGGACCAAAGGAGTCGGAGTCGGAGTCACTGAAAAACATGTCGACTCCGACTGCGACTCCGACCACCTCCGATGTGGATGAAATTTTATGGAGGTGAAAACATATCTTTGAAACTAACAGATACAAATTTTTACGTCCAACATCCAAATCCTAAGCATCTGGAATCATTAAAAAGGACTTTAAAATGGCGGGTCTGCTTTGTGAAACGAATTGCTATGTTTGGGCTTATGCAAGTGAATAAAACATATTTGTAGCAAAAATGCAATGTGTTAAACTAAAGTCTGGCCACAAACAAGAAAAGAATTAGTTCTGTACGGAGTCAAATGACAAGAGCGGCACTTGTCTTTTGCTCTGGAGAAAATGGACTTTTTGGGAGGTCACAGTGACCTCCGAGAATTGAAGTAAAAGTGATGCAATTACCTGCGAGAATTCTTGAGAAAATTGAACTATTTGAGAGGTCAGAATGACCTCCCATGACCTCCAACTGGGATACCCCAGTTTGCTACCCCCCCCCTAAAGTGAGTCCTAGCTACGACCATGAATAAAAATGAAACTTTTTAAAATGGACTAAATATTTCAACCTTTGTTTAGTCGGAGTCGACCATTTTTCCTCCGACTCCGCAGCCCTGGTTTTTACAGCATAATACAGCTAATTGTACAGTAATAAACTGTAAAATTGCTAGTTTCACAGTTTATTACTGGGCATTTTACAGTTTCAACGGTATTTGAATTCTTGCCATAAAATTAGCTGTTTTTACAGCATAATACAGCTAATTTTACAGTAATAAACTGCAAAATTTCTAGTTTTACAGTGATAAACTGTAAAATAGCTAGTTTTACAGTTTATCACTGTGCTTTTACAATTTTAAACTGGATAAATAGAACGTTTCACTCGAGAATTCGAATGATTGGCTGTTAAATAAAATGATTTTCTATTTTCGTGTTTAAACTAAGCTTTTTGCCTTTATAAAGAACGATTAAAACCTATGCTTGTATTTTTAAAATAATGAAGTTAATGGTTAACTTCAAGGTTTTTTTTTACTACTGTCTATAATTTATCACTAATAATGAGTTGTAGTGTCCTTTTTTCTCTCTCTCTGCTTTATTTCACTCCCTCTCTCTACCAAGTAATGATGTCTTTCATATCTTTCAGATAACTTTTCGAGATCTCACATTCATCCGCTTTACTGTAACTGATATCGGCTCCAACCATTTGACAGCTCAAAGACTTATTCCATTAGGAAACCTAAAGCAAGGTAATCATTATGATGCGTACTGCCGTGCAAGGCGCAAAAGTGGTATCTGTAGTCGAGCTAAAAATGAGAAATTAGTCTTTAAAGTTTTGCGCCACTATGTATTTGATTCAGATGATACTTTTCAGATTTTTTTTTATGTTTCCTCTTCCCAAATGACAATATAATTTTGTATTTTTGTAAAATGCTCCACATAGAGCCACCTGGTGGCGATAACTCAATTTGGTAAAAAGTGCTGATACGACTTTTGTGCTTCGCACGGCAGCATATAGAGAAAGACAAAAACTATACGTAAAGTATAACAAAAATGAGCACATGTATGCAATTACTTATTTTCTAATTTTTCGTTTTCTACACTTACAATTGTGACTATTCAAAACCTCTTTAACAGTTCAAAGCCATGAAATTAATTAAAAATTATGTTGGATATAGTATACAGGGTGTTCCAAGTTAACTGTCATGACCTTTATTTCCTCAACCGTTAGAGATAAGCATACAGTTCATTTAGGAAAAAATCTCTAAATTACGAAAGGAATTTTGGGTCTATTCAATGTTTTTCAAAAAATCAAATTTTGAAAGAGTTACGAAATTTAAATTTTTATACAGCCCCCCAGTCCTATCAATCATATTTAGTAAAACATTCTCGACACTGTAACGTTTAAAACTAAAAAAAAATCACTCTTCTACCACAAAAATTGACCGAGTTATGACGTTTTGAATAACGGGGGTTTATTCTATTTTGGGACTGTGAGTCATAAATCTTCTGGAAAAAGTTCAACACCCCGTTACCATTAGCATTTTAGAAAATTTCACATAAATTTGGTGGATTCTAAACTTTTGAAAATCAAAAATGTGTTCAAATTCAACTTCCACAAGTTCATTTGGTTGTTTGGGTATGAGCATGTACAGTTGACGGATGCAATTAGTTTAGATTTGAATAGCGAGATCTTCGTTATAGAAATGGTTTCTGGTTATAGTTAATTTATTAAAGAGTTTAAACAAATAATGTTCTCAATTATAATACCTAGGACTTAAGGGGAGCGGAGGGGCTAGGGAATAGTGATTCCTAAATATTTTCTATGTGCTAGTTCTAACTGTTTGCTAAAGCGTCTATTCGTGAAAGAAGCAAGAGTAAAAGAAATAGAGCATCTCAATCGAAAACATAAAAAAGATGAACTCAATACTAATGCAGAACTACAAAGCGAAACATTACTGGAGACCACGAGTTGAAGCATCTGGAAGAAAAGAGATGCAAGTGCCAAAATTTAAAACTTTAAGATAACTACCCAAGTAGCATCAACTCATCGGATTTTGCCGATCAACAAACTCCTCGTAAACTGATCCTGTAACGCACGATGACATCGTTCCGATCAGTATCCGAGCACGGTTTTCGATGAGCTACTTTTCATCGGAAAGCGATATCCTTCCGATCAACTTTCCCGATGAAAATGAGCCGAGCTATATTCCATCGGAAAACGATATCCTTCCGATCAACTTTCCCGATAAAAATGAGCCGAGCTATATTAAATCGGAAAACGATATCCTTCCGATCAAGTTTCCTGATGAAATTCCTCGGCACGGGACTATTCTGCTCGTAAATTGCTCCAAATCTCATCGCATTCTCATTGGATTTTGCTGCTTGGATTCTGCTTGGCCGATGAGACATATTGGATCATCGGCCGTTGAGAATTTCATCGGGTTTCGATGAATGGCCGATCATCGGCCGATGAGATGATGCTGCTAGGGTAGTATAAAGGTTAGAAAAAAACTCTCATCGTCTCATCTGTTTTGAGGTACTAACAGCTAGTAGCCCTGGTCGTTGTTGCTATGCAGAATATTTCAAAAAAAGCTTACCTATGGTTTGAACTTTGCAGATGTTGTACTCAAAGCTAAAAAAAAATGTCCCTTGCATCCCCCTTCTTCGTACTGCCTCATTGCATTATTGCTTAGCTACATTCAGTTAGCCTTAAAATAAAGTGTGTGGTTAAAATATTGCAATTGAGACGTTTATTTAACTATCGATGTTTTTAACGACTGATGAAGATGAAAACACATAATGTATAAAATCACTCAAAAGACGTGTCTCCTGAAATCCTACTAACGTTCGAAAAAATGTTCGAACTGAGGATCCGACTTTTTTTTTTTTTTTTCCTTGTGGCGTTAACCTCACCTCTTGTTATGAAATTTTGCAAATAAAAAAGATATATTCAGACTACTTGAAAAAGTAGGGAAAATATTTTGTAAATGATTGTCTCTGTATACCGATTTTATGAAGGCACAAAAACAGCTTTATCGCGTGCAAATTTTACGATGATAATAGCATGTGGATGTTTCAGAGTTGCAAGAGGTCCCTCTGTTTAGTGCCCGCTGAGTAAAAAAAAATAAGAGTCGCTTCGTTTTCTATAATTTTCTTTGCAGCCCTTATTAACCTAAATGAAGTTTTTTAATGTAAAGCTGTGCCTGAAAGCTCCTTCTGAATATTTGACTAATATTATGCTTAATGAAGGAAAAATATGTGCTTTGCCGTCATCTTTTATGTACATTGTAAAAAAGGCTGCAGTACTGCTAGAAAATCTCTAATAAACTGGTCCTCCAAAAATCTTTTGACACTAAAAATGTAACCGCGTTACTACTCGAAAATATCTAGGAAACTGGACTTCAATAAAGTTTTCCAGTAACGGTATACCTTATTTTTTAGTAACGATGTCAATTTTACTGAAAAAGGAATTATATCGTTACTAGAAAATTTTATAGAATCCCAGTTTCCTATAGATTTTTAGTGACTTTTTTTTCCTACAGTGCAGTAACGATACAACTTCTTCCTAAGTAACGTTGAATGATACAGCCTCTTCTTAAGTAACGTTGAATGATACAGCTTCTTCTTAAGTAACGTTAAATGATGGAGTTTCTTCTTAAGTAACCGCTGCGTAAGAAAGAGCTGTTATCTTTACTTTCTTTTATTTTTTTCGTGTACAGCAATTTAGATGTTTTACTAAAATTAATTTTTAAGCATATTTTAAAAATTGCTTAATTCGTTCTCATAGGTTACAGGCACGTAAGACTTCGCAATCTTCTGAACCAACCACTTCCTTTGTCTACACTGTTCATTTATTCTATGTGCGAAGAAGAATGTTTGGAAATGGCACAAGCCTGTGCCTCTGAAACATCTACTCCAGGTACTAAGAAAGGAAAATCCAAAGATCAGGCTAAAGCAGAGGCTGCTATTGTAAGTCCTACGGTTTTTTAAATGTAAAATAATTGTATGAATAGAGTATGCATATTTAGTCGTTATTGTCTTTTATTCCCTTGGAATTCACTTATTGTTTGTCCTTTTTACAAATAAGTATTTTTAGTACTTTCGCCGAATCAACTTATTTCTAATAGGTACAATATATTTTAATTATGTTCTTGATGCAAAGTTCATTTTTAAACACAGTGATTTTCAATCGCTTGAAAAAATATTACGTTTCCGTTTCATTATTTGAATAGTAACACATTTTTTGCATAAGGGTTATAATTTGAACTATTTATAATCATATATATGGTACCCCATCGGATAAAATGGATTAGCTTCAAAAGAAAATTGAATCATGGGCGTCGTACCGGAGGGGAGTGGATCCAGACCCCTTCCCTCCATAATTGAAGATCGGACCTCCTCAGTAATTAAGTATTGGACCAATTCCATATTTGGTAAGATAAAAATTCATTGGGTTTTGTGGGAAACTATTGCTGTTTTAATTTCAAAAAAACAAAAAAATACAATTATATAATACGTAATTTATTACGTAACTAAAACAAAATAAGTATCTGAAAATAGGGAAACAGGGTAAAACAAACAAAACTTGACAGCCGGGCTTGCGCGCGATGCTTGCTTAACGTATAATGGGCATCACTAGGCCGCCGATTTTGTGGACTTCCATTTCAAAATATATTCTTGGGGCTGTTCCCGATGCGCTCCCTCCTCCTTTCCGTAACGCCACTACCAAAGATAGCCTCTAATTGTGGCACTAAGATTTCAAACCTCACTCAACAACTCCTCCCAAACAAGACCTAAAGAAGACCTCCCAATAAAACCACGAATCACTTTTCACTCCCTAAGTTGTAGGAAGTTCTTAAAAATTAAATATTAATTTAAAAAGTCAATTGAGTTATAAGTTATGCAAAGACTGCGAAACTATACAATACTTTTGCTGCTATTTTTTACTTCTACCATGAAATAAATCACATTCTGCACAAAGGTTAATGCACCTTTCATTGCTTATTCTAGCCAAAACCCATTCCCGTGAAACGAAAGATGTTCTTCCTGGTCGTATATGGAGTATTACCAGATGAAGCAAGTACTATCCTCAAAATTACTCAAGAAAGCACAACGAGAGAAGTAATAGCTCAGGTAAGAAATCTTACGTTATATATTAATAGAAGAGCATTTTTGAACCATTTAAAGATTTAAACTTCCTATAAATTTTGTCTTTCCCTTTACTATAAGCATGCAGTAATCTTTTTATTTTTTCAAATTACTAAATAGTTTCATCTTTTGAGCGCAACATTTCTTCGACAACATAATGTAATGGATTGTGTTTAAATAGTTGTACTGTATTTATAAGCAAAGGAAGACAACAAATACACTTTTATGTAACCAATAATTTCTAGATAACTTAGGATTATGTAAATTTCTTGTATCTTGGAAAAGGTAACTAGAGAAACGATAATTATTTCGTGTTTCCGTTGTCTTTCGATTTAGATAATCTTAAAAAAAATAAAATAATGTGAAAATACGAAAAGCCATTTAAATAAAATTTAGAACCAGTGAAACTTGTGGAAAAATATTAGTGTTATCTAAAACTTGGACATTATTGAAGGAACTCGACAAAGCTATGACGACAACCTGGTAAAAGCCAGCACCAACAATATCACAACAACTAAATGTCTTCGCACTTTCCTGTTATGTTTCTTTATATTTCATATGTGTGCACTGTTATAGTAATTTTACAATATTCCTTTGTTATATTCAATAGGCTTTGACCAAGCGAAATAGTTCCGATTCAGTGAATGATTATGTTTTGATTGAGGAAGTACGTCAAGGCTGGGACAAAAAAGTCTCTGATAAATGTGCCAGCCGTCGGTTTCTAGACCCAGATGAAAGACCCTTGGAAGCACAAGGACAATGGGTTGGTGAAGGAAAATTCATTTTAAAGAAACTTTCCGAGGCAAGTTTAAATTGTGATGATCTTTCATTTTTCAAAAGAAAAAGGTTTAAGAACAATATTTTCCTTTTTTTAAGCAATATATAAAATTATGGATTCCTTTGAGCTAATAATAAAATTACCTAAAGTTCCAATAACTTTGAAATAACTTTAAATCCTTGATACAATGCCATTTGGGAGACGTAATTTATTTCGTATACCATTATAGAGTTCCATGTCCGCGAGACGTCATTCATTTCAACACTAAAAGATTTGTGTACCCTACTCCTTAAAAGCGGTGGCAGCATAGCTGCCTCGAATGCAATGGACTAACTTAACTGATAAAACAAGTTTAGCACTATAAGTGATGCGTAACGTTACACCAGTTTTATCAGATTAGTTACTCCGTCGTATTGGGGGCAGCTTTGCTGCTTACCGCTTCTACGGAATAAGGTTACACAATGTTTTTTGCAGTGAAGTGCCACTATAGCTCCGCATCAATAATCCTCCTTCTCTGTTGATCCCCCACTGCGGGTAAAAAGTGCGAGGAATGCATTGCTGCATTGTTCCATTCCTTTACGTATTACACTTGCTTTTTAATTTTTTTATTATTATTTATTTATTTATTTCATTTAATGCAAATGTTACTTTAAAAATATATATTTTTTAAACCACATTATTACAATTATAATCTCTTTTTTCTTTTCCGCCTTGGTTAATACGCAGCAAAAGTTTTCTTTCTGCTTTCTTTCTGTAAAATGCAGATGAAAAATTTAGTTCTAAGGAGGTAATAACTGCAAAATGAGCTCTATATCGATGCTCTTAAATCTTCGTTTCCTGTATATTCTCATTTGTACGAAAAACGGAAGAGAAATATATTGAAGCATTGTTACATTCCTTTCACTACACTCATAATTAAAGTTAGTCCATGAAGCAAAGAAATAATTTAATTTTTCTTCGAGACAAAATTATGAACGAAGCTCCATTGAGCCCTTTCTCTTAGCAATCAATTACAGCTTTTCGTAAGTGTTTTAATTTAAAAGTTGTAAGTACTCTATTGGTCATAATTTAGAAGTCTAAATTTAACTGCATTAACCTGAAAAGCTCTCATTTTATTTTTTCAGCAATTAAGGTCTTTTTTTTTTCAAACCAATTCAATGAGATGTGTGGTTTTATTCAAACGATAAAACTGAGATAAAACTTCAATTTTTTATGCTTAGCTGTTATTTTATTATTTATAAGTTTTAGCGTGATAGCAAAGCAAAATCATCAGCTAAAACTAGATTTAAAAGACTGGGGTTTTTTTGAAAATTCGATCTCTAGCAGCACTTTAAAATAGAGCTTATTCAAAATGAAAATGATAAAACAAAGTTAGTAAACTACATATGACTACATGTGCGTGTTTCGCTATTGCAAAGAATTCCTTTTTCATAAAAATCTGTACAATAAATTGAAAGATTTTTAGTTGAAAATTTTTTTTTATAATTTTGATTTGCAGCAAAAAGCTATTGTTTCATAGTGTGGTTCAAACAATACTTGACCGCCGAGTGTTCTTGCTTTCTCAATAGATAATGGGCCTCATAAGTCGCCCCATATTATTTTTTCGCTCGGTGACAAAGTCTTCTTTAAATTTCCTTGTATCTTAGATCTTTTGCAGCTGTACATTATAAAACTGAAAGACTTATGTATGACTATACATTTTTATGGTCTCTTAAACTATTTTCAATCGCAAACAGTTAATAATAGCAATGAAACTCGCTAACTTTTTTTTTTACTTGGCTTGAGGATTGAAAATTTGAAGGAACTTACATTCAAGTCTTTATTAACATTTGGCCTAGTTAAACATAATCTTTCTAAATGCTGTTGTTTCGTTTCTGATAGGCTACTAATCAATTCCAAGAATGACATGAAGCATGTCAGCGTCAATGATTGTGAAATATGTAACGAAATTAGAAGGTTTAAACTCTTTTTTTTTTTTTTTTTTTTTTCAAAATATGGCAAAGTATTTCTTTTTAGTATTTACACTACTCAAAACAATTACGGGAGCAAGCAAAAAAGTAAAGAAAACCGTGCAAGACGGACACGAATTGGCATACAATATATAGTACACGCGTATCAATGCGCAATACAGAAAAAAAAACCCAAAAAACTTTGGAAGTAAACTTTAATTCTTTGAAAAAGTGGGAAAAACATGAAAAGGTGATTTAGGGCAGCAATTTGGTTACATGTATAAGATAAAAAAGGGTACTGTTTAGACATGATGCATGATTTTTAATAACGCGTGTGGTCTCCTTGAACAGCTAAGACTGTTGCACACCTGTTTGGCATGGATGCGATAAGGTTATCGATCTGAATTTGGGGAATACTGTTCCACTCCTCAGGAATGCAATCTCCAAGTCTCGGACAGTAACAGGTGACCTTGGTCGTGCAACAATGTAGCGTCCGAGCATGTAAAAACATGATTGTTTGGATTCAGGTCAGTAGAGCACGCTGGCCCTTCCATACGCTATATTTTTTAGCTTCAAGCATGTTCTCCACCAGACGAGCTCTCTGCAGTCGAGCATTATCGTCCTTGCGAAACAAAGGAATCTCCAATAGCTCCAGCGTAAGGGATGATATGAGGTCTCAATATCTCGTCTGCACACCTTCTGCCCGTCAAAATGCCCTTCCAATTGATATGTAGGTTCGCACGTACGCCTATGCTGATTCCACTCCATACCATCCAACCAGCTCGTCTGTATTGTAACCTTTCACGAACGAATGCGGGGTTATTTCGAGTGCCCCTGTCTCTCCATACCAGAACACGTCCGGTGTCACTCTCCATACTGAATCAAGACTCATCTGTAAATAGCACTTGGCTCCAATCATGTTGCTCCCATTCTCGATGTTCAGCAGCCCATCTTCTTCGAGCCACACGGTGGCGTGGGGTCAACGAAATGCACACCACTGGCCTATGTGCATAGAGCCCTCCCTCATGAAGCCGATTACGTACTTTTTGGCTGAACACCCTTTCTATTGCCAAGAGCAACTGTCTTTGAAGATGCGTAGCATTCTCTATTCTGTTATAAAGGGCTGTTAACCGCATATACCGGTCACCAGTTGCTGTAGTGTCGCTTGGCTAACCTTGCCCTGATCGACGTCTAACATTTTCTGTTTCTTGGAATCGATTTCACAGCCTTGTAACACTTCTGACGACTCCAACACCATCCGCTACACTACGTTGTGTTTGCTCGGATTCCAGCTTGCCTATAACACGCCATGGCATGGATTCCAGTAAATCACGTTGTTGAAACATTCTCAAGTAACCTTGTGTCCGAAAAAAATATTTAAAAAAACTACTGCGCATTCGAATTTCACAGTTGCGGCAATAAAATGGACGTTACTGCAACATCCCGATTTCTGGACTTATTTCCTTTTTCTGATTTTTGACGTCATTAACTTTTATTTGCACACATAGTTTTCTTCTTCCGTTTCCTGGTAGGCTTTAAATTATGATGCTTCATTCGATAATATCGATTCATTTTATGTTAGCTATTGGTATATGTTTTTGCGTAATTTTGTTAAAACCATGTGCTCCCCTAATTGTTTTGAGCAGTGTACTTACTGTATAATATGCAAACGTTACCGACTTGGCCTAAAAATGTGGTATTAAACTAATTTCCCCAACCATATTGACTGTTAATCTATTTTGCAAGTCTGAGGCAAAAGATCTTATAATAGTAATGTCAAAATCGGTGAGTAAATACTTGTTACTTCATTTGATAATTCAATGCGATACTGTTTATACGCTTTATAAAAAAAATTACTAATTTTCTGGAAAAAAATTAAAAGAAAAAAAAGTAGAGTTTAATGTGTAAACAAAGTTAGATCACTTCGTGCGGAATTAGGAAAAATCAGCGACGAATTCGGAGGGTTTTTTGCTTTTTCTTCACTTTTTTATGCTTATGAAACTGTTGGATTTTGCAATGATTTTCATTGTTGATGCTTTTCCTTGTAAAACCAGCAAAATATATTTGCAAAGCAGAACTGTTCATTTTGCAAAAATATGAATACTTCCTTTTTCAGGCACTACTCATTTTAGTTTTGAAATGCAATTACTAATTAATATCATATTTTAGGCTGTGGTGAACCCTAAACGAGCACAAGATCAGAGTAAATTTAACTTGGCGGAACAGCCCTTGGCGGGTGCATCTACTGGTGCAAGGAGCAAAACTGGTTTACAAAGACAGAGGAGATGTTTAGATGATGATGAAACACTCTATAATGCAAAACAAAAGTGGAAAAGGAAAGGCTGGCTTGAATCGAGCGAGAAAGAGGTAATTGAGTGCCTTTTTTCGGGAAATTAAGAAAAAAGATAAAGTTTTGACTCGATGTTTTTTCTTCTCTCGTTTTATGCATTGAAAAGGAGGTCTTGAAATCAATAGCGTTTCTAGCATGAGTGTTGTCCGGGGCTGTGATGCATGGGATCACGCCCTACCATTAAAAAAAAACTGTCTTATGTATATACAGTAGCGTAGCTAGAGGGCCCAGCGCCAGTGGCGAACTTGAAAAATTGCCCCCCCCCCGTACAGGTCGCTCCGATGGGAGGTCATTGTGACCTCCTAAAATGTCCTTACCCAAAATTTTGATTTTTTTATTCAAAATATTTGCAGATAATGTTGCAACCTTTTTTTTTCTTTTTTCTTTCTTTCAGCAATTTTAACGATGCTCAGTGTTCCCCCTCATGTTATGTGTGCATGATATGTCTGCTTGTTCGTATTATTGGGTAAAATTCAAGTTTTATTTTTTACAAGCTTTTTGTTGAATTAAGAATTTTGTCTTTTCAACAATTTTAGTTCGAGGCGTTCCTACATTTTCCCATCATTCCAGCAATTCATTATTGAACCTATTGTGTTTTTTTTTTTTTTCACGCAATAGCTTTTATTTTAAATAGAATTTGTTTTAAAACACTAGAAGAATGTATAAAATAAACGTAATTTGTCCATTTTAAATAAAATCAAAGCATAGATTCTATTGTAATTAGGAAATCAAAGAAAATATAAAAAGCGTTATTAATCTGAAAATGGCTAAATAAATACGACTCCTTGCTTACAGGCAAAATAAAAGTTCACTATTTTAGGCCTCAGATTATTTTTTATGAATAAATACTTTTCATTCTTAGTATTTTAAATGTTCCAGAGAACCGCCGTTATTTATTACTAATATTAATGTTATTAGTATTAGCATATGTATCAATGATAATAAAAATAAATAATAAAAATATATATTTATGAGGAGTTAGGAGAGGCAATTGCTCCGTCCCTGACTTTAAGAAAGTACCAGATGTATTTTCTTGATTTTTTTTTTCAATACAACATGTACAAACATGGGCTAAAAATAGGGAAGGTATTGGCGGGTACCATAATGACGGTGCTCGAACTGAGAATGATTAAAAAAAAAAGATTAGCATGTGTATTTGTGTACCGTTTTGAAAAGAGCAGTTTGCCCCCGTGAAGTAGCGTAGAGTACACGCATCTTCCCCCAACATTCACTTGCCGTTTCTATGACATGTATACATGAGAAACAATAGCTATTCTTATTTATTTTTACAATAGAAAAAGCACAAAACATATTGCACTGGCGTGGTTACAAATCGAGTTCAATCCTTCCCACAATCCTAAAACGGTAATGAGTAAAAAGAACAAAGTAGTGCTATACATAGTTTAGAAGTGAGAGTACTTCATTAAAGTACATATAAAATAGAAAAATTTCAAGAACCTTCTAACCTTCTATACTGAGCACAAACAGCGTTTGAAAACGTTGCTCGTTCAAAATCGCACGCTGCTGTACTTGTGCTAATCATTTTTGGAATCTTCATTTAGTGTAGGCTCTTGGTACAAATTTTTAAAATCGCGAAATTTGCAATATAGTCGTTTTTTAGAAACCTCCCTCTCCCCGTTTTGGAGAAATACATATTGTTCTCTCGCTACTCGCCACAGAAAAATTGTTACCAACAGGGGAGTTAAGTTTCTGTCATCATAAAATTGCATGTTTTTAACAAAAGCTCGACGATTTTTAAAATCGTAGATCGTTATTTCCGAAGTATAGTATGTAATTGATAAATTGAAGTGATATCGTGAAAAAAAATCTGGTATGGACCCCATACTACTTATTTTATTTACGTGTAAATTTCTTAGTTGTTGCCTTAAGTGCTAAAAAAAGTGCTTGGAGTGAGCAAGGTAACAATTCAAATATTTACTCCCCTAATCTGCCACGAAACAATGCAAAAATAATTTTACAATGGTTAATTTTCTAAATATTGCTGATTTTAATATCATTCAGTGAATTTTTCGCAAAATATCGCCAATAGCGACAAGTTGAACCCAAATTCAAAAAATAATTTTTTCGCCCAATTTGTCGCCAACTTGGCGATATGTCGCCAATTTGGCGTAAAGCACTTGGCGACCAAAAGCTTGGCGACATATCGCCAAGTGGTCGCGTCAATTCACTTGAGTCTGCATTGAAATTAACACTGATTTGCCCCAAAAAAAGGGGTAAAACACCCCCTTGGGAACATCGAATGCAGCCACAAGGGGAGGTGCACAACTAGACCATCCTCAGAGCCAAACTAGAACATACCAAACTAGAAGCTTCTACGGCTCATAGTTTTTGAGTTATACAACGCACATACATACGTATATACAGACGTCACGAGAAAACTCGTCGTAATTAACTCGGGGGTGGTTGAAAGGGATTTTTCGGCTGCTTTATGTTGGTACGTACATATGCACGTGCTGACAGGCCGAAAAAACTACTGAACATTCATTCGGGAGTGAGCAAAATCAAAATTTAGACTCAAATTTGAGTGATTTTTTTTTTTTTTTTTTTTTTTTTTTTTTCCGCGATCACAATACTTCCTTTACTACGTAAAAGGAAGTAAAAAGGGACTGGAAAAAAGCGGAGAGGAAAGGTTTGTTTCAATCTCTTTTAAAGATCAACCGATTTCTGATCAGCTTATTATATAGACTTTAGACCCCGTATTACTAAATTCTTTCCTACCAGGTAGATTTAAGCTAACATCAGTGTATCCAACCGAAATCTACCAAAGCAAAAATGCACATTATGTATGGTTTGTCTTGCAGCGTGGGGGCGCAGTTTGCGCTGCTCGGGGTGTCTATCAAATCTTCATTTTTCAGTCTGTTTCGACTTAACCGAAAAAAAAAAAAAAAAAATTTTTTAATTGGTCAAAATGCCGCCCCCCCCCCCCTGGCTGCTGCGCCCGTGGCAAGAGCCACTCCTGCCAACCCCTAGCTACGCCACTGTGTATATAATAGTTAAGTTAGTTAAAATTAAGTTAATACAATTTTCAGAAAAGTTTTTATTTAAGTGATATAATCACAGTTAAATAAAGCGAATATACATTAAAAGACAAATATATGGAAATTCTACGTAAAACTTGCCCAAGACACATATGAGCCTTCTTTTCTTGGTAAAATTCTTGATTTTAATAAGTTTAAAGTTCTTATTCATATTTGAAAGTAATTTTCCACTTCTTTGGTTTATTTATTTATTTATATTTTTTTTCGCATATTTCGTGCTCTTTTTTTTCCGCAGAATGGCTTGACGTTTAAAAAAATAAAGTTATCTAGCATCTTAAAGAGTGATTTTCACTTCTTTTTGTTTTCTTTCTTTCGTGTATCTACTGTAGAAAGTTGAAAGCAGCATGTATGTGACGTCAGCTGCTGACGTTTCTGATGACGCGCTTTTTTGCGCTTGGGGTTTCTTAAAATTTATTGGAAACCAATCATTGTGTTTCAAAATTCGGCGATGGTGATTTTTTTGAGTTTGTAAGTTCCTTAACAATATCAAATAGTCAAAATAGGTTGATACTTCCCTACGAGGTAAACGTTATTTGTAGGTAAAGGAACGCATCAAAAAGAAAATAATAATAATAATAATAGATACTATTAATTATTTTTTATTGACCAAAGCACGAGCAAACAGTCACGAAACATTATTTCCTAGCTAATTTTACAGAACAACTCTAGACAAAATGTGGCCTTCACTATAAAACTGATTTTTTACATTTCATATGCTTTTTTCAACTCGAACAAAAGAGAGAAAAGTTTCCCATGCATGTATACACACACATTTATAAATACACCTCACAATTCTTAATGTTTGAAAAGGCCATAAAAATATTTTTTTTTAATCAAGTACTTATGGAACCTTCACTACAGACATCTTGATTCTATTCAGAAGGTGTTCGTTTTTTGTCTGACTGAATAATCAATTTAACAAAAGGAGTTGCAAGAAAGTGACTTTTGGAGCAGCTGTGTGAAAAACTACATTAAAAACATAAAATATATAATTTTTCGATTGCTTACATATAGCTTAAAGTGTTGGGGGAGAGGGAGTTTTCATAACTGAAACATTGATATACTTTAAATAAACACTTAAATACTCTTTCTTGAGAGATGTTAATGTCTTTGAAATTAATTTCATAGAAGTACTAACGTAATAATAAATACTATAACGACGAAATCGTTAAAAATAACTTTTCAAACTATTTTTTTTTTCTTTTTCATTATTATTACGCATCTTATCTTATATAGGAAGGGGTTAATGCAACGTACATTCTTCATGTGCATTAATAATATATGTAACATTGTATGAAATGTATTACAGGAAAAGCCAGATAGGAAGCCGAAAGCATCTGCCCTACGAAAATTCCGACAGTCGTCAAAAGGTAAAGAGATTGACTTATTTCTGAAATATGTTTATGAATGCGTGTCACAGTAAGTGTTCTTTTCTTTGGAGATATACAAACGGTTAAATACAAAAGAATGACCTCGCTCAAAGTTTTATTTATTTATTTTTTTATTTATTTATTTTTTTTTAAATATAACCCATATTAAATTTTTAACTCACGAAATTTTTAAAAATGCCAACTTTTTTTAGTTATGAATGTTCAAAATGTAATTATTTTTTACATAACAAGCATCTAATCTGTAATCTAGCTCGTTCTACACATTTTGTAGTATCACTCTGTCAATGGTTCGCAATGCTATACAAATGCGTCCTTGAAGTTTTTCGAGAGTTTTCGGCATCGGTGGTTAATAAACAGTATATTTTTATGCGCATCATACAGACTCACACGGTTTGGAACGAATTGAGTTGCAGCTAAAAGATTATCGTGTAAGGAAAGTCCAACACTTCATAACTGTGAAAATAATTTATATATTTTTTTGAAGGGAATAATGACATGGTCATCTTCACACATTTTTTATTTCTTACAAAAGTTTATTTAACAAGTTCATTAACTTAGCTGTCACCCATTATTCTGAAAGATTTGACTTAAGTGAAACGCAATGAACCAGGTTTGTATACTAGGTCACCTCAACGTTATCTAACTTAATACACGTGAAAACAACAGGAAAAAAAGGAAAAAAGATTCGCTTAAAAGAGAAACACATAATCGTTATATTTTTTAATTTGCTAACACTTTCTTTTTGATAAGATGGTACTAAAGGTAGGAAAATATTTCAAACAGAAAGTTTTTCTGGTATTTTCTACCGATGCTTCATCGAAATATTTCAGCCAGTGATTGTTTTCCTCCTTATAAAGCTCGCACATATTTTTCAGATGAATATTGAGTAAAAATAATGCTGCCCGACAAGCACACATATACATACATAGGATTCTCACCAGAAATAAATGTGTCTGATGCATGACGAAAACTTCATTTTTATGATGCCCACGCCTTTTCCCTCCTTAAATTACACGGCGCATTCCCGAGAAGGGTCATTCCACGTCAAGTGATTCAAAATCTGAGAAAAATTTTACCTTACATTTTTGTATTTCTTTCTTTTTTGGCTCATCAATTTTACCCCTTGAGGTAATTAAAAGTCTCAATTTTCAGATTTTTATCTCTATTATTTTTTCATTTATGAGACTTTGAACTTTGGAAAAACCCTCGTTTTTCCATGGATAAGGGAAGATAAAAGGGACCATAACTCAGCACCAAATATAGATAGAACGATTTGGTAAATGGCATTTTAAAGTACGTTAGCTGCCGCTTAATCTGATATGCAACATGACTAATTTGATAAAAATTTTCTTTTTTAAAAAATGAAATTTCAATTTCAAATTTAAATTTCTCGAAAAACATATAATGAATTTTTTTCAAAAAATTTTCATCTCAATGGGATCTCAATGGGATCATATTTTTTTTGAATTTTTGAATAAAACTGTATAAGAAAAAAATGATATATTTTAGATTCTATTTATTTAAATACTAAGTTGTCGGGCTTGTGATGGTCTAAAAAGTAGTAAATAAACATGAATATGTTTAAAGTGAGCTGGCATGAGCTTATAGATTTGTCAGGTTCATCCCCCTTCCCTCCCTCCCCTGCTCAACCACTCTTTTTTTCTTCAAAACTGTTCAAAAAGTTTAAAAAAAAAAACTCTTTGATACAAAATGAATAGTAAACTTATTTAAAGTTGGTAAATGGGTTCCCTTATAACTAGACGAAGTATCCCCCTCCCCACCCAAATATACCATTCACACTATACTAATATGACGTCCAACCTCGATATTGAATTGAGGATTATTTTCACCCTAGGTATATATATTGTTTTTCAGACGAAGTGTTTCTTTTCGATCCGAACTTCAAAGTGTACTTCCATTCAATATCTGAAATTTAACTTTATGATTCATTTCATCTCCTACCCCAGCACCAATCTTCAATTTTGAAGGGAGGAAATAAATGGGTCGCCCCAAGATCATAGCAAACAGCAAAATAGCACTGTTTCTCCTTGTTCTCATTGTTTTTTCTATTCTTTTCGCACAAAACTGAAAATAAATCAAAATATCAGATCATATGTCTGTGTCCCCATAACTATCTTCCCACATTATCTAGTGTGCAGCTGTTATTTAATTTTTTTAATTGTTTGTGTTCTTTTTCATTTTGTTGTAAAGGAAAGTAATGCAGCAAGATATATCTATATACATATATTAAACAAACACTGCTTTTTTGATCATAACCTCTCATGTTGTTTAACTTCTGTACAGATTGCTCCTCCCCTTTTCCTGCCTTCCCGCTCCAAACTTTTATTTTTTTTATCATCCCGCCTAACCCCATTTCAAAGCCTTAGTCTCTACTGATGTCTGGTAGTGTTTCAGTTTGTTCTGTTTGTTACTCTTTCCTATTAGCTCATGAGCTTTGTCCAATAAGAGAAAGGAAAGGCAGTGATGGGGACTGACATATAACCTGATACTTTGATTTCTTTTCAGTTTTGTGTGAAAATAATGGGAAAACATTATGAGAACAAGGGGAAACAGTGCTATTTTGCTGTTTGCTATGATCTTGGGGCGAACCGTTTCTTTTCTTCCTCCAAAATTGAAGATTGGTGCTGGGGGAGGGGATGAAATGAATCATAAGTTTAAATTCAGATATTGAATGGAAGTACACTTTGTGAAGGTCGGATTGAAAAAAGAAACACTTCGTCTGAAAAACAATATACAGGGTGTCCACTCCAATCGTGGACCAATAGCTAATTTCTAAACCGTTAGAGATAAGCATATCGTTTATTTAGGAAAAAATCTCCAAATTATGAAAGGAATTTTGGGTCTATTCAATGTTTTTCAAAAAATCAAATTTTGAAAGAGTTACGAAATTTAAATTTTTATACAGCCCCCCAGTCCTATCAATCATATTTAGTAAAACATTCTCAACACTGTAACGTTTAAAACTAAAAAAAAATCACTCTTCTACCACAAAAATTGACCGAGTTATGACGTTTTGAAAAATCAAGATTTTGCATTATTTCGCATGACGGTCCATCGAGAGATTCTCTCAAGGACGTCATGCGAAATCCTTCAAAATCTTGATTTTTCAAAACGTCATAACTCGGTCAATTTTTGTGGTAGAAGAGTGATTTTTTTTTAGTTTTAAACGTTACAGTGTCAAGAATGTTTTACTAAATATGATTGATAGGACTGGAGGGCTGTATAGAAATTTAAATTTCGTAACTCTTTCAAAATTTGATTTTTTGAAAAACATTTCATAGACCCAAAATTCCTTTCATAATTTGGAGATTTTTTCCTAAATAAACTATATGCTTATCTCTAACGGTTTAGAAATTAGCTATTGGTCCACGATTGGAGTGGACACCCTGTATAACTAGGGGGATAATAATCCTCAAATCAATCCCCAGGTGAGACGTCATATTAGTGTAGCGTTAATGGTATATTTGCGTGGGGGAAGGGTTTTACTTTGCCTTGTTATGAGGAACCCCATTTACCAACTTTAAATAAGTTTACTGTTCATTTTGTATCAAAAAGGTTTTTTTTTAGCATTTGAAATAGTTTGGGTTGAAAATGGTTGGGTCGGGAGGGAAGGGAGGGGGAGCTGATAATAGCCAATTCAATCCCCAGGTTAGATGTCATAATAGTACAGCGTTAATGGTATATTTGGGTGGACTATGGGATACTTCGTCTAGTTATAAGGAAACCCATTTACCAAATTTAAATAAGTTTACTACCTATTCATTTTGTATCAAAGATTTTTTTTCAGCATTTTGAACAGTTTTGAATTAAAAAAGAGTGGTTGTGCGGGAGAGGAAGGGGTGAGGGGGTGAACCTGACAATTCTATAAGCTCATGCCAGCTCACTTTAAACATATTCATTCTTGTGAACTACTTTTTAGACCATCACAAGCAAGGTAACTTAGTATTTAAATAAATAGAATCTAAAAAATATCATTTTTTCCCTATAGAGTTTTATTCAAAAATTCAAAAAAATATGATCCCATTTAGATCCCAATCTAAAAATTTGTACAAACATAGCTAAAATACACAAGAATTTTTGAAAATTTTTTGAAAAAAATTCATTATATGTTTTTCGAGAAATTTAAATTTTATTTTTTGAAAAAGAAAATTTTTATTAAATTAGTCATGTTTCATATCAGATTAAGCGGTAACTAACGTACTTTAAAATGTAATTTACCAAATCGTTCTATCTATATTTGGTGCGGAGTTATGATCTCTTTTACGTTCCCTTATCCATGGAAAAACGAGGGTTTTTCCAAAGTTCAAAGTCTCATAAATGAAGAAATAATAGAGATAAAAATCTAAAAATTGAGACTTTTGATTACCTCAAGGGGTACAATTGATGAGCCAAATTTGAAAGAAATACAAAAATGTAAGGTAAAAAACGTTGGATCACTTGACATGGAATGACCCAGAATGAAACCCTACAAAAAGGCGACAAAGACCTCTAAAAAGCTCAATAATACAGTCTGCGTTATGAAAATCATTCGTCCAAGTTTTCTATCCCAGTATCATGGATTTAACATTGCCAACAAGAGTATGGAACTCGAGAATTGCTCCATAATTGTAACACACTCCATCAGGCGCACCCTAATGGGAGGTCACTATGACCTCCCAAAAAATTCTTTATTCGGAAAAGTTGAAAACCACTATTGGAAATATTACTTTTATTTTCTTTTTTAGGGTAATCGAACGCGCTGGTTTCCATTCACTCCACATTTTGTAGGTTATCGTCTATATCCGTTTCTAACTAGACAAAATTTAACAAGATGAAATCGATGTTCATAACGCTGGCTTGGTAAAAGAGCCGAAAAACCAGCCTTCAACGCTTATAAAAAGTCTGAAACGATAACAGGCAGCTAATCAAAACTTTCGGTTGAAATTGTTCTGAAAAATGATTTAAAATTTGTAACACTCGCATCGGGAAATAACAGTTCAAGAGCAATAACCATGATATTTTAAACTAGAAAAATGGTAATGCAATGCATCGGAATTTTTAGTTCCTAATAATTCATGGAACTTAAAATTATCTTTACATCAATATATTATGTAACTTGATATTTGAAACTGAAATGTCATAATTTGTCTAAATTGAAACATATCTTCACCCACTCCTCTGAAAATTTATTTTTTAACATTCTGATTAATTGCTTGTTCTGAGTTTCTTCCTTTAGTGATAGAAATAATCAAAGCTTTAATGTTTCAGATGTGTTCGAATAGTTAAATTTCATCAGTTAAATAAGTCGCAAAACTTAATCTCAAACTAACGAACTGAAAAGGTCCTTTAGTTTTTTCATCAATCTTCACAAGCACGTATTTAAGCTCATTTTCTAAGGAAAAAAGGAGTAAAGTCAGGCGGCTCAGTAAAAAAAAAAGCGTTTAGTAAAAATATCGGCATGCCGACATTAAAACAAAACTGAAGATGTCTTGTAAAAACCTTCACTTCTAATTATCTTAAACCTTTTCTTATAAATCTTAATAATCACGCATATTTCAGAAAAGGCTGTAGATCAGTTACTGTTATCTCATTAAAAAGCGCACACGAACTCTAAAAGATTTTACAGCATGCAATGAAAGATTCTTGAAAATGTTGGATTAATTCAAGTGGAAATACTTTGCACTTCCTCATTATCGCATGAAACTGCATATCAATGTACCAATGAAAAAAGAAACCGTTTAGCATTTTTTTTTCCAAACCAGTTGAAGAAGCATATCTTGACTTCTAAATCTTGAGTGACTTCTAAATCACCAGTACATAAAATTTATGCGTAAAATAACGGGAAGAAATGCTTAAAAAATGCTGTTTCTCTAAGTACGAGAATAGTAATCTCATAGTAAGAACATTTTTAAATGAAGTACTGTTGAACAAAATTTAATATTATCTCTAGTTGAAATTAATGAGTACACAAATGCTCCCGAAATTCCCCAAGACACACACATGCCATAGTTTCAGAGCTTCAGATCTTGGAGCTTAAGATACAAGTATATGAGCATCGTTTATTTAGTAGCTTGAATATTCCGTAAATTCGTATCACAAAATTGGTCCAACACATATTTTATATAATATTAAATTTCCTTCAGTGAAATTGCGAATTCATCTCTCTGAAAATTCCCTTCATGTGAGTTTTGTATTTCTCGTTTTAAAAGCCTTTTTTTTTTTTTTTTTTTTTTTGCAAATTCTGATTTTTTTTTTTGATATTTTCTCTTTGAGAAAGTAGAACTTATCTTAAAGGTTTCCAAACAAATGCATTTTTTTAAATAAAATTCTAAGGCATTAAAATAATTTTGTTCCGAATTTGCGAAAAAAATGTTTGTGTATTACAAATAATCTATATAGCTTACTAATGCTCTGTTGCGAAATATATTAATTTTTTTGCTGGGTGGAACTGCTACTCAGCCTAAAAGTTCTTTATCTGTGCTTGCGAAACTCAGCTCAGTTCAGAGTGAATGTTTTGTTGTGTCCGTGCTATTGGCGCATTTTATATTTTCTTCTCTCAATGGCGTTTGAGGAACAGAACAGTTTTTGTAGAAACTAATTGAGTTTGTCCGTTTTTATTAGACTCGACATCAAGTAAAAAAAAGTTCGTGAAGTAGTCGCTAAATGCATTTACCCTCTCAGAAGTAGGACTTCTGAATTTCTTTAACAAAATTATGCAAAACAAAGTGCTTTAGTAAATTGAAATTATTGTTTTTTCCCCTTTTCTTTCTGTCTCGCTTTACTTTATAGCTAACAGCATGCTCTTAACTTAAAACTATAATATTTTGAGCTATAAAGCTTATCTATTTTGATTCTTTTCTGTATAACATCTTATATTGCTGATTTTAATGGTTCTAACACTGTAATATTACTGGTTGCATCAATCGTTACTATTACAGGTGATATTGTAAAAGAAAGTTCGAGAATCAGCAATACTAACAAGATTTCTTGCTGTTGCTGCTGCTAATGCTTGTCATCTTCACATCGGTTAGTGCACTTTTCTAAAGCTAGTGCCAAAACACAGTAATAACTGCAAAGTTATACATATTATTAGGATATTGCAAAATCAACATTTAAAATTATAATGATTAGTGAGTAAAAAGAAAAAGCACTCATGTCCAAAAGTTAAACGTTACTCTCAAAAGTTGGTACAATGTGAGGTAAGATACAATAATCTGTTTCAAACTATGGCGAATCTAAAAACAGTGGAAAACCATCCTTGACAATAACGGTTAGTTAAAACAGAGGTTCACAATTTAAGTACCTAGAAGCAAAGATATACTAGTGCCAGAACTAAACAATTGGATACAACTAGTTTAAATGGTAGGAACAACTCTTTTGGACAACAGGTGGTAATTCCTGTCAGTTACTGCTATACAGTATGTTTATTTATTTCATTTCTGCTTTAAAGCTTACGCAACTGCTTCAGCAACTCATGCCTGTGCAACAAGCTTTTATTAAAATTTCTAAATATTTATTTTTTTAAAACTATTGCAAAAATACTTTTTTCCTAAAAACAGCTATATTTGAGGGATTTTCAATGACTTTTTTTTTTAACTTTATAAGCTTTAAACTCTTTTCATTTAGTAGAATAGAAACTATTATCCAAGCATCAAGCAATGAAATAACATTATATAACTTTTTGCTAGAAGTTTTCGGTTATGAAGTCTTCCAGACATTTATAATTCCTCATTTTCTAGATAAAACTTATGTGAAATGCGAGATAAAGGAAGCATATTTGTAAAACAGATAGGAAACTAATATACAGAAAGATTTTATGATCACGATCCTACTACATTCGAATGTGATGAGCTATGGAATGATACGCTATTGACGTGTGGATTACATAACGGCATAAAAGATCTTTTTTTAATAAAAAGGCTACATTGCGAGATTTTGTTCTTTAGCAATGTAGAAGCAGTTTCTTTGGTACCTTATAAATACGCTTTTAGCACTTTAATAAACTTTCTATAACACCGTTGCACTGAGTATTTTAAACATTTTTTGTAAGGTATTTCTTATTTGCTTTCTAACGCAATAAACATTATTTTCATTTTTATCACTTTCACAATGTGATTCTGAATGTCTTATTCACATATTCTTTCGCAAATCATAGATTAAAATATATTTCTTTTTAAAAAGCAAGAATAAACCAGAGAAATACAAAAAAAATCGAATTATGGGACCATTAAATCAATAAGATTTTATACAGGAATGATGTAAATTAGGTTATCCACTTTAAACGCATATTAATACGAGGTGGCTTATTTGGTGCGCCGGATTTACATTTTTCTCTCGGCAACGTTTTTTCTTTTCTTAATTCACAACCCTAATGTTTCATAGCTGGGCAACATAATGAAGAGTAAATCATGGAACTTGGTATAGGAATAAAGATGCTCTCCATGCAACCGCGCCACTGCATAGGATGCTATTATGTGTATAAGTAATGCGTAATAAAAACAGAAACAACGGGGTTTTCCGACTAAAAAACAGTATTTAGCCAGTGGGTCTAATTTTCGACAATAACCGGTAATATAAGCTTTAAAATGAGGGTTAAATCATGGTCTTTGATAAAGAAATGAGGAAGTTCTCGCGTGGTAACAGAAAAACAGGCTAGAAAAATAATATATAACGTAGTGTATGTAATTAGAGTAGTTGTAAAACAGAAATAAGGAAGTTTTTGCAGTTTTTTATTTATTTATTTATTTTATTTTATTTATTTACTTTTATTTTTTTATTTATTTACTTTTATTTATTTATTTACTTTCATTTATTTATTTACTTTTATTTATTTATTTACTTTTATTTATTTATTTATTTATTTATTTGATTGATTGATTTTGCCGCTGAGGCATTCATTTGACTCATTCCTCTTTCGAGCACTTTTCGCTGTGTCTATAAAGGGCTGCTCTAGTCTACGTTTCTATAACACGAAGATTGAAAGTTTAAACCTAAGGCCCAAAACTTTTAAGTGATACAAGAAGATATTTAGAAAAGTTAATCTGTGGTACAGATTTCGACTTGATTTTTCTAAGAAATTTGTCAATATGTGTATTGTGATCTGAGAAGTAAGATTATTCAATTTATCTGTAGTTGAACAGATTAGCTAGGGTCAAAAGATAGTGTTCTATATCTGAAGAGTAGAAGTAAAATAAAATTCTGATAATGTATAATTAATATATTAATTAATATATATTTCTGATAACGTAATAATGTACTTCTAGTAATTATTTAAGAATTTTTTTCAGCCCTGTTTTCTGGGTGTTTTTTGTTGTTAATGCAAAGCCAACAACAACTATAAGTCATTTGTTAACATTTCATTTAAATTCAAATTTAGTTTTAAAAAACTTCTCTTCTTCTGTGATAAGAAAAAAAAACATCCTTTTTTATTTATTATTACTATATTTATTATAATTTCAATCATTTACAAAGACCAAAGCTTCATCCATTCTATTTCTTTCCCATTTCAGTTGCATGTTTTAGAAAAAGAACGATAACTTACCCTTTTAAAAATATTGACAAAACTATTTTAATGCTTTACTTTTGAATTGTTCCAACTGCCATTAATAGGAAAGAAACTAAGCTTCACCATTTTCAATGATGTATCCCAAAATTTGAAAATTGCTAATGGGGACCACAGCTTGCAAAATTTGTTCTCGCCTTTTCCACAATTTTCATCAATTTCAATTTGCTAGTAGTCAAAAATAAAGTCTTTAAAAACAACGAAATACATTGTTTTCAAGATTTTTTAAAATAAATATCCCAGCCGAAACAAAAGTCCTTTAAAAAATAAAGACTAGTTATAGTAATGATCTAAATTAATTTGTACCGCAAAGAGAAGCAGAGAGGTGTTAGTGACAAAGAAACATTTTAAGTAAATTAAGTGCTACGTTGAAATCATAAGAGAAACTTTCATTTAGTTAGTAGGGTTGGAGTAATCACCATTACGTAATCGACCGTAATCGATTACCTTTTTTTTCTTTCTTGTAATCATAATCTTAATCATGGTCTCTATTTTTATAATCCTTGTACACCGTAAAGTAAATTCCAAAACGTCACAAATTATTTCCGGGCAACGTTCCAGGATTTAAAAGTTCGCTCCATTTTCCTGTGAAAATCGAGTATCTTCGATCAACAGTTTCCTGAATTGCTGCATGCTGCATGAATGCAGACTTCATAAACTTGAGAAAATATGTCTATACCAACCCAGTTTTAAAATATACTCAACATTTTTATTAAATTATTCACCTTTACATCAATTTTGCCTGTCCAGATTGGCTAAGCCTCTAGTGAGGGCAAAAAGTTGTGTCTTGACACTCGAATTGCAGGCAAATAAGCAGTTCACTATTTGCAAGCAAGTCTGCTGTAACTTTGGCCACATTTGGAAATTTTTTCAGCAGCTTTCTTAACAAATAAGGGTATCGCCAAGCTCTTACGAGAGACATATTTAAGTTTTCTTAAAAATTTCCTGCTTTATTCTAGAAACATAACTCTATTTTACTGGGATGGTTTCTGAATTCTTCAGGGAGATTCCAGGCTAATTTCAGGAACTTCAGCACCTTATAGGGAGAAACGCGTGTTTTTGCCAGCTAAGTTCCGTTGGATTGTATTTAGAACCTAATGAATTGTTAAGATACGAGTGAAGAAATGGAAGCAGTCAAAAATTATTTTCCTTTTTACGAATTTATTATTTTCCTTTATCTTAATAACATCTAATCCAGTGGTTCCCAACCTATGGGCTATTGCCCCTAAAGGGGCAATTTGGCTCCTCAAAGGGGCGGTAAATTCTTTAGGGACGATAAGGGGCGATGGGTATTTAGAAGAGAAAATAGTAGTACTGTCTAACATTTTTTCTCGAGACCTCCATCGAATCTGCGCACACGCCAAGTCTCTTCTGACTTAGTTGAAATAGGGGGGAAATGCAACGAGGAAGTAGCAAGCGAACTAAAACTGAAGGCATCGGGAAATGCGCATCCTAAACCCATCTCCCCTTTTCCAAATGGAAGCGTTCTTGGCTGCCAGGCGCACAATACGCAAACAGACAGTAGTTTAAGGGTAGCGAAAACCGAAATTGTGAACATGTACGAAACTGGTTGTTCACAGTTCAGAACAATTAATCACAAGTTAAGAAAAAAACAAATTGAAGTTCAAGAGCTTCCTCCTTGGATGATTCTAAGGAAGTAGTTGGTAATTTTACGAATTTTCAGATTTTCAATTTATTTCCCTTCAAATTTTTAGTTTCAATGATTGTAGTTCCCCCAGATTCCAGTGTAGAAAAGAAAATAATTTATTGAAAAATGTACTTCTGTTTTTTGAAAAGTATGTCGATGATCTTAGCAAAATGTAACCTTCAAATGCTTATCAGTTCGCTTTATGAAAGAAAAATAAATTAAAGGTATTTTATTTATTTTGTAATATTTTTAGTTTAAAAGTGATCGGTTATAATTGCTTTAGTGCGTACATTTTACTTAAAATTAAAGTTATGTACTTATATTTTTCATAAAACCGATGTTCAGTTGCTCCAACTTATGTTTTTTTTTTTTTTTTTTTTTTTTTGAGGAAGAAAGTGGGGGGGAGGGGCGATAGGTGTCAGGCAGTGTCTTGAAGAGAGCGATGAGCTCAAAAAGGCTGGGAAACACTGATCTAATCTCTGTGAATATATTTTTATGTAGTGCTAATAATTTATTTTATCGAAGCTATAACTGTTATAGTCTATTATGCACAATTTCTGAAAATCAAAATCATAATTATTCTGGAGAAATGGAAGGGAGCTTCTCATAACTCGAACTACCGATTATTCGAAGGTTTTAGCCTGTACCTTGGGACATCGAGTTGTCTTATATGAATCGAGTTATCTTATATGTGTGTGAAATACAGTGGTGCCCCGTTTTTAAACTTTCAGCTGGACCTGTGATAAAAAACGCACCAAGCGGGAAAATCGGGGGCGAGGTTGGTAATCTAAGCAAATTGTTTAAAAAATTGAGACTTATCCAATGAACTATTGAGGAAAATGTGTAATCTTCATTTGATCTTTGTTTACGGATACAATATCATTTATTGCACATTCTATACAAGGAAACTCATGTGAATTTGCTTTTTGGGTGGCATTTCCAAAAAAAAAAAACATTGCAACGGAGAAAGTTGATTATAGCAACGAAGAATGTCCGACACAACCGGTTTTCCAAAATATTTCACGCAAACACTATAGATCACTGCTTTCTTTCTTCCATAGAAGTCGCTGAGCAGTAAATCAAGAGAAGAATCTTTTAATTGTTTGTATAGATTTCCCAGATATAACTTGACTGCAACGTTAAGTGATTGAAACTAGGTACAAGTGTAAATATAATAATCTAGTGATGCCCATGCTAAGAACATAGTCTGCGACGCCGTTGAGAAAAATATAAAATATAAGGATAAAATAAAATCCTATGGAGGAAAAAAAATTAAAATACGCATTACAATAAGAGCAAAATAAGCAAACACCTCCCCCACCTCAAATTGAATTAAATGTACGCTTTACAACCAAAAGAAAATAAAAATCCCCATTCCCCAAAGAAAAAAATGCATTTAAATGCGTATTACAATTGAATCAAAAAAATTATTTCTTCCAGAAAATGAACCTAAAATAATAGACATTACACCTAGAACAAAAGGAAATTCCTAATCTCTATTAAAAAAAAAAGAATCTAATACTACGAGTTACAGTTAGAATAAAGTGAAAATACCCCCTCCCCAAGGAATAGGGTAAATTAAAATACAAATTTCAATTATAACAGAATAAAAAATCCCGACCTCTCTTCCAAACAAATATTGAAGTCCCTATCTGCCAAAATTAAAAAAAAAAAAAAACTTGCTTAATAGTGGCATTACAAAAATGTAGAATCAATATCACCCCCCCCCCTAAAAAAAAAGAAAAAGAGAGAGTGAGAAAATTTAATCGAAATAGGTGTTATGCAATTACAGTAGCCCCTTTTTTTTCGCGCGTCTTTATACCTCTCATTCGGATATATCGCACTTTTCTTGTGTCTCCTGAAATATCAGAGTTTATTATTAAAAAAAAAGGAGGGACTTTGCTCTGAGTTTGAAACCATTTATGAAACTCAACTACATATATTACTCAGAAAAGCTCTTTCTTCTTTATTTCGCTGGAAGCGGTTTAGGAAGTTTTGGCGCGGCAGATTGGGCGCCGGCTGTTTGGCGCGGACGTTTGGGCGCGAGGCTTTTGGGGCGCAAGAGCATTGGGCGCCGGGAACATTGGGCGGCCAGTTTTTGGGCGCCGGGACTTTTGGGCGCGAGGTCTTTTGGGCGCGAGGCCTTTTGGTCGCCGGAACTTTTATGCGCCGGGACTTTTGGGCGCAAGGTCTTTTTGGGTGCCGGGGCTTTTGGGCGCGATACTTTTTGGGCGCTGGGCTTTTTGGGCGCAACTGCGTTTGGGCGTACGAGCCTGCGGACCTATGGGCACCCATATTGATGGAAACGGGGACTTTTGATCGTGAGAGACTTTTTGGGCACGAGGTCTTTTGAGCCCCGGATTGTTGGGCGCGATGGCTTTTGGGCGTAGGTGACTAGCCCGCTAGAAGTAAGAACGCCCAAATCTTTTGGCGCGGGTGACTTTTAGGCAGAGCGAACGCTTCACTTTTCCTGGCGAGTAAGGTGGGGGGCAAAGGGTATGTGCTCCATGAAAATTGTACCAAAAAACCACGTCCAATTAAATAAAAATATCTTCATTTTCCAAAGTCTAGTTAGGAGGAGGGGGAGAGGGGGGGGGCAATTAACCCCTCTGAGTAACGGGCTGTGTTTGAGCGCCACCAATAAGTTTTTCTTCGGTAATGGTGGACAGATTTATGATTCGAAATGAAATTATTTTTTTATAAGGGCGAGCGGTACTCTAGCTCTGTTTTAATCGTAATGCGTATTCTACTTTTTCTTGTGCATGGGGGGGGGGGTGATATTTTGTTTTCATTGTATTTCGGGATCTGGTTGCATCCGCTTCTGTAGAACTCATATGCACAATGCTATTCTACAGCTTCCATATGAGAGCTTAGAGTAGGCAACTGCATTCGATCGTTTCGGTACTTTTTCTGCAGAAGACTTATACTCATCCGTTTGAGCTCATTCGAAAAATTCCATCACATTGCATCCGAGCAGTTAGTTCAAGCCAACAGCATTAGCAGACTATAGCTCCATGTAATTACTAGCGGTACCTAAACGGCTTTGCCCGTTTTATAAAATTAAAAGGTTATTTTGTTCGTCTGTATATTTACAGTTAACTTTTGTTATTCCTACAGTTATTTTATTTTTCAAGATCTCTGCATATTTTCGGTACATTTGAAAATTGGCACACCTTTGACTATCATATCATATCACACTCTAGGGTCCCCCGTACCCACCACAACTCATGGTTTGACCGGGATAGGGTCCTGAAGAGTGTTCTGTCCAGGGGCCGAGCAACCCCTGGTCCAGTACCCCCAGAGGTATCGTTTCACTTGGAGGACTTTGTGAACGACGAACATTTTTAACGTCCCCCATTTACCATTCATGAAGACGGTGGATCTTTGACAGGTTGGGATCGAAACCGGGACCCCCCGGTTACGAGTCCGACGCCTTACCGATCGGGCTATCACGGCCCACCTTTGACTTTCAGTTGATTAGGTTCTTTTACGTAAACAGCGGTATTTTTTGCGAGAGAAATTCAAAGAAAAAAGCAAACATGGTTGGATGTGAAGTGGGGCTCAATATTGATGGCGCTCGTCGGAAGAGTTAAAATATGGAATTCGTAGGAAATGTGAAGGGCAGTAAACACGATAAGCAAGTCAAGTCTCTCACATGTCACTTATTTTCTTTTCAAACATAAAAGTTAGTGAATGTGTTTACTTTTGTACACTAAGTGTGAAATCTGTAATATTTGTCTGATCGGTAGCATTCTCATCATGTCGGTAACGCTCAAGGACAACCCCCCTAAGATGGGGGTAAATGTTCACCTTGACCATGCCCCTAACTTAAAAAAAATGTTCCTAATGTGTATTTGAAATACCGTAATAATTTTATTTTCCAAGTATCTTTAAAAATTGAAAATTTCCTTTTTCAAATTGGCACTTTTCCTGATATTCACCCTTATACAATATTTTTATAATTTACCGAGTTTTAATTCCTTAAAAACTGCGAAAATAAAAGTGAACGTTTTTTCATCAGTCAAAACATTTTATTTGACTCATTTTAATAAGTCTTGGAGTTTAGATTGCTACAAAAACAAATACATTTTAAAAAATTTTAAGGGAAAAAGAACGAAACAAACAAAAGATATAAAAACGTAACCATGGTAACAAAATGAAAACTTAATTTACGTTTAGAAAATAAATTCAGTTCCGCCATAAATATTGACTTTATTCTCAAGCTAAGCCATTTCGAATAGTTTGGCTTGCTTAAGGTAAGCCTTCAATTCCGAAATTCTACAAACAATTATTACAGCTCTTCTATTGCTCGTAGAACCTTCGAAATGTTATCATTTTTAGCAGAAAACTCTAAGCTTTCGAATGACATAAAATTCAAAAATGTATACGAAATGTTTCTCTCCAATTTTATCGAATTTGTACGAAAAATGAGCTAAGAACTAGAATAGAAAAAGAACGAAATAGAATTTTCGAAAAAAACGCTTCGAAGTGCACACCCCCATGATACAAACCAATTTTGTGCCAAATTTTATGAAAATCGACCGAACGGTTTTGACCTTACGCGTGTCATAGATAGACAGACAGAAAGAAGGAAAGAAAGAAAGAAAGACCCACCTTCAGCTTTAATAGTAGAGACTTGCGGTACCCGCACGGCTTTGCCCGTGGTATAAAACTAAAAGGTCATTTGGTAATAAATTGATATCGTAAAGAATACTCAATTTTAGTTTTTTATTAAAAGTATGATATAAAAATGAGACAAAAGAGAAAATAGGAACAGTTTTGCTGACAGAAACCAACAGGAATCTTACCAAAGTTTAAAAACAGAATGCAGTTTTCTTTCCTGGTTTTAAAAAAAAATAATACATTTTTCGAAATGAAACATTTTAGAAAGAACGTTGCAATACCGCAATTTATTCGATATTTTTAAAATTATCGAGTATTAATTAAAAACTGAGAAAATAAAGGCAGAATTTTTTTCAACGGTTGAAATATTTCATTTAACTCATTTTAATGAGGCTTGAGCTTGGGATCCTTGGATAAAAGCCGTTGTGCTTAAAAGTCCTTGCCCCCAATGTTCCGTGCGCCCAAAAGTCCTTGCGACCAATGTTCTGTGAGAGCAAAAGTCCTCGCGCCCAATGTTCCAGGCACCCAAAAGTCCGTGCGTCCAATGTTTCGAGAAGCCCAAAAGTTCTTGCCCCAATTTTCCGTGCGCCCAATGCTCCGGGCACCCAAAAGTCCTTGCGACCAATGATCCGTACGCGGAAAAGTCCTCGCGCCCAATGTTCCAGGCGCCCGATAGTCCTCGTGCTAAATGTTCCAGGAGTCCAAAAGTCCGTGCGCCCAATGTTCCCGGCGCCCAAAAGTCCTCGCACCCAATGTTCCTGCGCCTTAAGGCCCGGTTTCCTAGGAGTGAAATCGTCGATCTCTGGCGAGGCGACAGACGCCGCCGCCCTTAAGGGCTGGTTTAATAGAATTGTCGCTGACGCCGGGCGCGACGCACGCTGGAATCAGAACCAGTTTGATTGGAGCGTGGAGTGAAACAACGTTAATCTGCGGCTCAGGCGCATGCGCAGAAGGCGGTGGCGTCTGTCGCCTCGCCAGAGATCGACGATTTCACTCCTAGGAAACCGGGCCTTTAAAGACCTCGCGCCAAATAGCCCGCGCCAAAACGCCAGCGCCCAATCTGCCACGCCCAAACTTCCTGCTTCGGCTAAGAGTGTTGTAGAATGCTCACTCTTATCTCGCGGTAGCTAAGAAATCGTTATTTGATGTTTTTAACATTCTGACGTAGGAAATTTTCTTAAATTTCAATCTTGTCTAAATTTTAATTCGTGAGATAAGAGAAAAACCAACGTAAACAAAGCATAAATTAGCAAGAAAATATAGCATATAACTATTTCAAAGCTACAATGAACGACTCTCTTCATCAATGCAAAAAGCTCACCACACAACAAGAAAGCCGTGAGTATCCTCTCGGCTTTTTATGCATCGTATAACAATATTTGTGGCTGACATTTGAGCCCCTAAGAACAACCCAGACTCCCTCATCCCGTAGGGGGGGGGGAGCTATTTTCAATGAAAAATTTGTACAGACAATTCAACTTCAGTTTTAAGCATATTCCTGGTAATACAAGAAAATGATTATTTTATTAGATAATCTATCCCTCAGAGCTTCTTCTACAGCTAGAAGATAAGAAAATAAAATGCCCCTCCCACCTGAAAAGAAAATAATTTCTTCCAAATATATCCCCCCCCCCCTCATTTGACTACCGTCCAGCAGAAAACACGAGCATATAATCCTCTTAAGAATCAGTTTTATTAAATTAAAATAAGCAAAAATAAGTTTAAAGTGAAGGAAACATATTGAATGGTGTGAAGAAAAATACAACGTTTAAGAAGCACAAATACGCAGAGATCTGCTTCTTTAACGTTGTATTTTTCTTCATTTTTCTTGCATAAAGGTATTTATTTCTATACTTCATACAGAATGATGCCAAATTCGTGCAATGTAAAGCTCTTGTGATTTGAATTTAGCCTAGGATTTGCAATAAATTGCAAAAGGCTCATAATTCCTGTTCTGGTGAACTTAAACACTTTGAAAAAATGTCACTCGATGTTATAGGGTCCCCTAGGCATCGCACTCAAATGACAGAGATCGCCTGCTTTTGGCATATATTTTTGTTCATTTCTTTCATTTTTTTTCTATTATTTTAAAACTCTTTGTAGGAGAAGAAGATGGACAAGCGAGGCAAGCTCATAGCGAAGGGGAAGATGAAACAAGAGAAAATGCTGTACTGAGATTCAAGAGACTATCCCTTAAGAAACTAAAGACCTGGAGATGACAGTTACCGAAACCAGGGACATGAAAATGATCCCTGGGAACTTTATTTTAAATTATTATTATTTCCAATTATCTCTGAGGTTGCTAATAATTTATTTATACTTATTGTTATAAAGCCATGACACAGCATTCATGCCAAGTAAAATTAATTCATGGATTGATATTCTAAAAATCTTACAGAATTGCAAACTTTATCCCTTAGTAAAAAGCTTATTGGGATTTTGTGAGGCAATACTGATCAGTTATATTAGTGCTACTACCAAACTTATAATGTTAGAGTGAGAATAAACATTGTAGCTAAAAAGAGCAGAAAAAAAGAACAATTTTTTGCTAAAAGTTCTCAGAAATAAAGTGCAAAGAGATGTATACAAAAAATAAGAGGAATCTTTTTGTTTTCATTAAGTACTCCTGCTCTTAAAATAAAGTCTAATAAAATTTAAGGCATACTTTTTCTTCTACAGACTGTGTACTTGCGTAGTTTAACTGTTGTAAGAAAATTTATAGTTTGTTTCTAGTCGAAATTTTGCCTTCCAATAAATTATTCGCAAAGCCCTTTAATCGAAAGAAGAGAGACAATTAAAGGTTTTGATTCTGTGTTCCGTCCAGAAATACTGATCGAAGAAACATGTCATACTCACTCTAGCTAAATTATAAGTACCGCTTTAGTTACCTTTTATGATGACCGCTCGGGGCTAAGATAATCCAACGGCCGTTAAGGGGAAAAACTGCTTCCGAAGTTAAAAGTTTGTATGAAGAAAATGTTTTTTCTTTCAACCAGCAACTTTTATTGCAAGTGTTTGTATGAAAACTATTCATAAGCTTAAAGCATAGAGATCGTAAGGGAGTAGTTGCTCCTTTCTTCACGTTTCTTGCATTTAGATTTTCCAATTTCTCCTTCAATTTATATTACTGTTGCCATAGCCACATATTATCCCTATATAAGATGGTTGATATAAAATACTTCTTTAATGCGTCGGTCTATACTCAAATAAAATGTAGTGTACATGTTTTAATTTAAATGATGACAAATATTGTCTTTAATGTTATCATGAATATCCAAGTAAGGTAAAATGACTGCTAATGAAGTATGTAATAGTGAAAGTTGTTTTAAATTGAAAAAATCATTCTGCACGTATTATGTAATACTTAATTACAGAGCTGCATATTGCAAGATATTCTGCAGGACTATGTGAACATCTTGTCAGAAGAAGAACCATATATAAGTCTGCTTCTGGCACGCTCCTACATCCATAATGTGGGTGCTTATTGATACTGATGTCACACAAATTGATATTTTGAATACTCCTCATTAGTTCAAATAAGTCATCATCTATAAGAAAGAAAATTCGTTGTTGGTTGGACGAGGAGATCAGAAATACGCTCAATGCATAATGAGAATAAATGCATAGTCAAGATATAAACATAACTAGCTAGCCTTTTCCCATCACATAATCAATTAAACACAAGCCTTATAAATGAAAAGTTTCAGAAATAAGATGCAGAAAAATATTTTTTTTTCTTTTTTGAGAATAAAAAATATTTATACTGACTGCATGACTATTGATGTTGACTTTTTTTATACTTTCTTGCAGTTCAGCTTAGTTTCTTAAAATATTTTCTTATTAACTGAGAACCCTTTGTGAGAACTATAAGAAAAGAAGCAGTTCTTAGTGCCTGATAGTGATTTTAGTCAAATTTAAATTTGAGGAGAATCCCACATTAGTTTTTCCATAACGTGACTATAATTTTCATGTCCTAACATTAACAAGAGCGACTCTCAATCGCCTATAATTCAAGGAAAAACCACTAACTATAAAACGCCTTATTCGGGAGTTTTGTCGTCAAATTAAGCAGGTCAAACATAATTTCTGTACAATGTTTTATTTGTCCTAACCATTATGCTGTACATTGAGAAAAACTATATTTTTAAAATATGAGAAAAGCACGTGATTTAAATCGAAACATTAGAAAATACGTTAATCTAATTTTGGTGGTGTATTTTTCTACAACCTATGTATAACCATCTTTCTGATAGTCAATATATATCCCAAGGTTAAAGCATATTTTCAGATAATATAGTCCTCTAGTAATATCTAATTGATATTCCTACAAATAAAACGTTACTAAAAGTTGAAACAAAGTATCTGGCAGGAAAGAAGAATGAACTATTTTCATGACTTTATTGGAAAAAAATGATTACGTATTCTATGTTTGACGTCCTCATGCAAGAAAATTTTAATAGCAATTGAGAGAGAAGATGCAGTTTTATTTTCATCAGTGTCATGTTTAAGTGCGTTAAAGTGATGAAGTTTGTGAAGTGGTGCATGTGAATGTGATTTTCAACATTAATTTTATTTGAACATGTGAAGTGAACTTTTTGAATAAGTGACAAATAACAGTCACTTTTCTGCAAGTCTCAAACGAAAGCCTTCTGTAAACAGTGTATTTTAAACAGTCTCAAAAAAATATTTTTTTTTTTTTTTTTGCTTATTTGTAAATATATCTTCCAATGACGATAAAATAGGTTTCCGTAACTAAAAATTTATCTCTGAATAAGTTAGAAAGCGATTTCTAATTCAGATAAGTATCACAATTTGATCAATCACACATCTGGACAGTTCACAATTATTTTTCTGTCTAAAATGAAGAAAATAAACCAAGTTCAAAGCTTTTTTTGCTTTAAGATATTGTCAAATCGGCATGAAAAATAATAATTAATGGTTTACAGATGTCTAACTTTTACAGTAAGTTTACAAGTGATAGTTGATTTATGCAATAAATTTACTTACAAGATTGAAGAACATACAACATTGTTCAATAATATGCATAAGAACATGTACCAAAAAAATAGCTATGAAGACATAATCTAACTTAACTATACTAGAAAGAAAAGATTTATAATAATGTAAAAGTTGGGACACTTATTTCTGAATTAGAACACTGCTTACCGAAAACCACAAGTACTTTGAGATAAAGTGATATATTTAAGTTGGTATTTTAACTATAACTTTCTTCACTTGATACTTCAGTCATGTTTCAAGTGAGAGTTCTTCAATTGTGTGATGTAAATCTTCTTAAGCTTTGACGAAAAACCCAGTATTTGTATTGCAATTTGTGAATTTAGTCGCTTTTCCTCTATAGAAGCAGCGCTTAGCATTAAAAGAATAACATAACCTCTTGCTAATGCACTTTATAATAAAAAATAAATAAATTTGAGCAATGCACCCTTTTATTTTTATGTCTTGCATAAATAAACGTTTGTAGCACAAAGCACTGGGTATTTATAATGTATATGTAACCGAAGAAGAATATTTACTTGTATAAACTATTGTACAGTAATGTTTATATATCTATATATTATATGATGTGAAAGCACAATTTTTCTAACATGAAGAAAGCACTAACCATTATTGATTGTTCTACATGAAGTATTTTTACTGATCTTAAATAACTGAATATTGAAGAATATGGGAACACATAAATTCTCATACCATATCATGAAAAACCTTAATTTTTCTACAAACAAATATTCGTGACAAAGTATGTAAATTGCCAAACTATCATGAGTCATTTTTACATTTGAATTGGATGAACATTTTAATAGTAGAAAGAAAAATGTTTCGTTCGCTTTTAATTTGACTATTTAAGAAAGTTGGTTTTAGTCGTAAAATTGTTTTTAAAGCCCAAAATCCATAAGTGTTTTCTATTACTCTCAGTATACATTTCATCTCTCTTTGTGAAGTATTTGCAAATTAGAATTAAAATGATGAATAGACAATAAGAGTCATTTAGTACATTAGTAATTTTTTTACTTTCTAAACAATGTTTTGTAAAAAAATCATGGGGTTAGTTTATTCACGTATGCAAGAAATTGAATGAAAATGCATTATCATCAGTAACACTTCGGTAAATGATAAATGTTGGTGTACTGGGAAGTACGTTGAAATATTGAGTATTTAATACTTTATATTATTATTATTCCCACTGGAATATTTCTATGATAAAGTTGCTTTTTAAATGTGAAGCATTATGTATTTGTGGATGTAATATTTTTGCATTGAATTTCAGAGTGAGTCACATGATGTCTAAACATGAAAAGCAAGTGTGATTATACTGCTTATTTTGTTGTGATTGTTGATACCAAATTTTTAATTCAATGTTTTGAAATGCTTCATTGTGAATTAATGTTTACATGGATTCTAAATGCATTTTGTATTAAATCTTACAGTGAAGAATATTTGTACATTTTTTAATTCTATACCAGAAAAAGGACATTGTTTATTTAGAAGCATACTTTCAATACCACACTTTTCAAGCTACAAAACGCTACATTAATTAATGTTAAAAAAATTTAGCAGGACTAAAACTACTCTCCTTCCAACGGAATGTCCATTACAGTAGATTTTTTAATACAATAAATACCATCCATTCTTTTAACAAAAGTAAAATTTTCGGGCAGACATTGCTCAGGTTTCCCCTTCCTTTTCATGTTTTTTTCTAAAAAAGAGAAAAAAAGCAGAAAATATAACTTTAAATAAAGCAAGCTACTTGTTAAATTAAATTATTGAACGTTACACGAGTCCTTTGAATTGAATACAAAGAAGCTTTTTGTCTTGTAAATTTTTGCAATTCAATCTCAACTCGCCCAATTCTGTTTAAACTTGTAAAATTGTGCATTAATTACAGCAACCTGAATGTCTCCCTTCAATTTGAAAACCTTTTATTTTCTAAACAGTGCTAGAATAAGAACTGAACATTTTGAAAAAAGTGAAATAAAATGTTAAAATTGAATTTAAAGTAGAACTAGCCAAATGGTCATCAATTTGAGAGGCATTGTGCAAAATGGTCAGCAAATTAATGGCTGTACCTAATCGTTTCTAGACTTCGCTTTTTTTTCACTTCTAACTATTCAATCAGTGTCTTTATTGGTATTCAAAATACTAGATAAGGCATTAACTGACAGTGTAAGATATATTTCAAATATTTTCCAGTCAGTTTCATTGCACATCTCGATATAGTTATTTAGTTGTACTTTATAGTTGTACACTTTAATGTTTTTACTACAAACTTTTAAGTTTGAGTAATTTTGGTTGCTTTTATTAATTCATTGCTGTTAAATAAATAATTGAAGTGTAGATATTTTGCACATTAACCATACCATACTATGTCCTTTTTTAAAACATTTTTGAGGAGTGAAACACCTCTGAAGTGCAACTCATTTGCAAGGACGTAACCAGGATTTTTTTCGGGGGGCATAGGACATATGAGGAACGTTTATCCATGAAAAAAGGTATAATAAAGCCAACTGTGGGGGAAGCTATGATTTTTGAAGCATATTGTGCATTGTTACTTAAGGAAAGGAGGGGGGGACAAAGCAAAAAATTTTGGGACGAAGAGGGTAGCTGGCAATAATATGGTTCTTTTTTTTGGAATACATTCCTTTGAGTGGTAAAATTCAAATCACAATTTGCTCCATTTCAAGGGGAAAAAATCAATTAGCCAAAACAAGCGAATAGCGATTATTTCAGATTTTGTTTTCTTATTCCAGAATGCTCATTCTCTATGCACCAAGTATATATTTGGTGTAAAACTCAGCACATTATCACATAGAGTGTACCTCATATTCAGAAAATGAGTGAATGACAATTCAATCCCCTAAAACAGACATAAAAATATTTTATTTGACAATTGCACAAAAATACTTAAGAAACATATATTTGAAGTTTTGACACCATATCACTAACTTTAACAGTTTAATAAACATTGAAATAAATTATTTAGCATTAACTCCTCTTGATCAGCACATCACATTTCATACATTATTAAAAAAATGCATTTTTAAAGTTTGTAACATAAATTACTAATTTTAACAGACTTATGAGTATTGAAATAAATTATTCAGCAATCAGCCTTATGAGTATTGAAATAAATTACTCAGCAATCAGCCTTATGAGCATTAAAATAAATTATTCAGCAATCAGCCTTATGAGTATTAAAATAAATTATTCGGCAATCAGCCTTATGAGTACTGAAATAAATTATTCACTAATCAGCCTTCTTAGTTGGCAATTCATTTCATACATTTAGCACTTTTGTACCCACACAATGTCACATCCCAAATGACAAAAATAAAAAGTTAAAACAAAATCATTTTGTACTCTAAAAATTTTGCTTCCATAAGCGTTATTTTTGCATACAAAATATCTTACAATACATTTACATGAATGATGAGCTCAGGGCCATTGCTAGCTGAAATATCTGGGGGGGGGGGGTGTTAAGAATTTGGCGGCCCTGGGCTGTGAGCTCATCATATAGGGGGGGGGGGTTCTCCCTTGAATTATTCACCATTCCAACCCACGCCATATACCGAGATGCATTAAAGTAGTGGAAAAGGTGAGAGAATGATTCTTCAAAATTAATGCAAGAAAATTTCGAATAGTAGTTTTGTAAAATTTCTGGATATTATTGCTATAAAAATTATTTTTTTCTGAAGAGAAAAAGTGCACCATTCCCCTTTTATTTATTTTTATTTTTAAAAACTGACAATAAAAGAAGTCACCTTTCATAGTTTGGAGCTAATTTGTAAATTGTAAATATTTTGTTTAAATTTTATGGATCAAAAATGCATTTGCATATAAGTCGCATAGTTCAGTCATAATGTGCAAAGAAAAGGGCTAAATTCGCAAAATTGCGAGGTAGTTTTGATTTTTGAATGTTATTTGGGTCCCCTTAGGGTAGTGTAAATTTAAGTTTGCAGTTTTCTAAAACTTGTGCTTGCCGCGTAACTCGCGAAAAACTGCGAAATTTTCCGAATTTTTCCATTGTTTCCTTTATAACTCCTTAACTATTAGTCTTACAGAGCTTCACTTGTGCTTGAAATGTTTCAAATTTAATGTTATTTAAAATGATTATTCACATGTATATTGTATAATCAAAAATTTTTTTCATTTTTTCACTAGAACAGATATTTGTTTCTTTCGCTATTGTAAAGTAAAAAGTTAACCTACAGACTTCTTTTTGAGCTTAACTGAAAGCTTATAAAATTTACTGTAACTTCATGTTCATTTTGTTTCTTGAGGAGTAAAAATTAATGTCGGTATTTTTTCCAAAATGTGGTCAAAGCATAAAAAAATCGGAATGCAATATCTTCTAAATCGTTGGTCTTACAGAGCTCCACTTGAGCTTAAAATGTTTCAAATTTATCGTTTTTTAAATTGGGTATTCACATATATCATCAAAAGTTACATTGTTTAGGAGTTATAAAGAAAAAACTAAAAAGAGTCGAAACTTTTTCTCAGTTTTGCGTAAGTCGTATACAGTACATTAGGACATGCTGTACGTATGTCGAAATTGACCTGTAAGATTTTTCTTAGTTATGAAAATAACGTTGTAATATAGTGTTATCCTTTTTTATACCATTCTAAGCTTTTTTTTTTTTTTTAATCGTCCAGTCCTCCTTTCTTCTTGTCAGAAACAATTTCTTTAATTTCTCAAAATAATAAAAATTTCAGTTTTTTTTTTTTTTTTTTTAAATGATTTTAAATGAAATGTTGATTTTACGGACTTTTTTGGGGGCTTAAAGGAAAGCCATTAAAATTTGCAGTAACTTCCTGTCCGTTTTGTTTCTTGTAGAGTAGTAATTCATATCGATATTATGTCCGAAATATGATCAGAGCGTAATTTTTTCACTTTTCGCAAAAAATGGCCAATTTTCGGAATGCAATATGTCCTAAACCGTTGGTCCTACAGAGATCCACTTCAGCTTAAATTGTTCAAAATTTAGTGTTCTTTAAAATGATTATTCACACGTTTAATCAAAAGTTTTATAGTTTAGTCGTTATAAAGGAAAAACTGAAAAAAATCGGGAAATTTTACAGCTTTTCTTGAGTTACGCCGCGAGCACCGAGCACAGGGTTTTGAAAACTGCAAACTTAGATTTACACTACCCTAGGTGACCCAAACTACGTATTAAAAAATCAGGACTACATCGCGATTTGCAAATTTAATGTCTAATATGACTAGACTAGCAGCTGAATTTTAACAGAAATGAGAAGTCGGGAGAGAAAAAGTTCGTCTGGTATGCGAGCTTTTCAAATACTATCCTTGTAGTTTTATGATTTCAAGTGATAAAATTTCATTAAATGTATCATTGTAAGCTTGAGGCGAAAAACCGAATTAAACTGGTGATCAATAGAAAATAACTCTTTTCATGCTATGTCTCTTAAATTGATTAAAAATGAGAGGGAAAATATACAACAAAAACTGAGTTTTTCTTCTTATTTTAGAATCGTTTATAAGTATGCAACTCATTCGAAACAAATGATTGAAAAACGTTTCAGACAGTTATTAAAGCATATAAAATTGTCCCCTTTTTGTAATTAACATCTACTAGATTAAGTCAGCCTCTGTTAAAGTCATAACACCAATTTTTTTAGAGGTACTTCTAGAATCGAGGAATATGGTTTCTAAACAAGCTTCGGAGTTAGTAATAGGCAAAATTAAAACTTCTGCTTCTATCTGTTTATTTTTAGTTTCATATGACAGCTTAACAAAAAATAATATCGTAAATAGAATACTTCAAAATCAAAAATTTAATTTAAATGACGCAAAAAAAGAAAAAAAAAAACACCTGTCAAATAAAGGTTAATTTTTACAAATAAAAAACATAATAAAAGTACAAGTAAAGAGAGCTGTAATTTCCTTTAATTCCTTTAATTCAGAAAACTGCTGTACTTTTATAAATTATAAAATATAGCTGTATAAAGTATAGCTGTAAAATATATCGTTTGAGGTACTTCAATTTTCCGCGAGCTATAAGAAATTCCCGTTGATTTTCGACACAAAAAGGCGCCTTTTTCTGCAAAACAGCCTGTACAATTACATTTTAGTCCCGTGCATTTGTTTGTTTCCTTTTTCCACCGAAAAAAACGGTCAATGAGCAGTTTTGCGTCGTTTGACTGCGATGTGATTTAGAAAAAAAAATCTGGAGTATAACAGTAACTTATACCGTGTGGCCGTGTGTACAATATTCACCAATATATGCGATTTTCATTTTGATGGTCTGAGGAGGTTGAAAGAGCCTCTTCAATGCCGCAGAGAGGGCAACCGAATTTAATTCTCAATCCCCCACTTTTTTTTTAATTTCAGTATAATAAATTTTTATTATTATTATTATTATTTCTTCAAATTTACTACATTAAAAAAATTCGTTCGGTCCCAACACAAAGTGAAAAGTGATAAATTTTCTTTTTAATTTTCTTCAGTTTAAACATTGCCCTATCTTTCGATAATGGTATTTTGTGTAATTTTCTTTAATTTAAATTTATTTAAAATATAAATTTGGCGGCTTCTGCATATTATCTTTTTTTCCCTTTTAATTATTGCATCGATCATTTATTTTAATTTATTTAAAATATAAAATTTGGCGGCCCTCAGCATATATTCTTTTTTTTTGTTTAATATTGCATCGATCTTGTTGAATTATGTATATATAATTTGATTTATGTTTTATTAATTTAACTAATTTTAGTTACAGAGGTTAGCGTACCTTTTAAAACTCTCGCACATATTAACCCATTCCCTGCCCCGGCCGACACACGATCGGCCGCGCACTTTGTGTAAAAACCGCTCCGGCCGACGTAGGATCGTCCACAGAATTTGGTTCCTAAATGTACAGTACTTTTTTTTCCAAACTGGGCACTGGGCAGGGCGACCAAAAGTTTCTCGTTTACATGACCCCATGAACGAGAAAATTTCGTATTTTTCGCAACAAATATTGCTGTGAAGGAATCTTAACTATTTTTCGCGGCCCCAATTATTTATTTTTGATAAGTAATAATTGGGGCCGCGGAAAATACAGGACATTTTTTAAAATTCAGGTTTACTGATATTCTTAATAATGTTTAAATTATTTCGCTTCTCTTTTATATTTCATTTAAAGTCCTAAAATATTTTTTTCTAAAATTTCATTTTAATAATAAAATAAAATCGGCGGCCCCTTTCTTCAGAAAAGTCGGGGGGGTGTAGCACCCCCCCCCCTTGCCGACGGCCCTGGATGAGCTGATATTCATAGCTCTTTTTTTTTTTTTTTTGCCAAATCAATTTAAAAAATCAAATTATTTCAGTTTTGTGACAAATCGCTTTTTACTCTCTAATATTTTGAAACATTTTTTGAGTAACTTTAACATTTTTTAATGTATACGTTTTAATGTACATAACGTAGATATTTCTCTTAAACATTAGAAAAAATTTTGGGTGCATTGCAGAAAAAACTGCTGACCAGTGGATAGGATGTCACATGTCTGACCACTTGTTGATCTAGCAAGAAAAAAAGTTTACTGCAAAAAACATTTTGCATTCCTGAGTTTAGGATAGAATATACAGGGTTACAACAAATGATACATTATTTTTAGAAATGTTATCAGTCCAAAAGTATTTCATACACAACAATGAGTAATGTATGAAAATAACCGCAAACTCAACAAGATTTAGAATTGTGTTAACCAAGTGCCAATACAAGAACAGCATTTTTAAAATGGCAACAAAATAAGAAAATAATTTTTTTAGTGTTTTACAATATGGGTATTATTTCATCTGTTCTTTCAGTGCTTTAGGGCCCATTAGCAACCTTGTTTCTATATCCCCACTACCAAAAGCGTTAAAAGAACTCAAAAACAGCATCCATGCGGCAGCGATGACAGCCCAGGACGTTACCAGGACAACGTTGAATGCTACCGTACCAGGACACAATACATGCAAGAGCAAACTGCCAAAAATATCGCTTTTCTTGTTTTCTCACTATTCTAGAAACTCTACGCTTGTACTTTTACCTGGTTAACACAATTTTAAATCTTGATGAGTTTGGTTATTTTCATATATTACCCATCGCTTTACAGGCAATACTTTTGGATTTATAGCATTTTGATTTTTTTTTCTTTTTTTTTCACAAAAAACATGAAAAAGACTTGACTAAAAAGGAGTAAAAACATAATAAAATATATGACACATAATATACAATAACCTAAACAGTGTCCCAAAACATTTTTCACATTGAAAGGAATAAAACGTCTGAAATTAATCAAATTTCAAAAAATTATCACAGGACCACCTTCATTCCCTGCCAATTAATATAAATAAATAAACATGTTACATTATTAAAAACCAATTTCATCCACTGTATCATCCTCTTTCACAAATAACTTCAACAACCTAAATAAGAGAAAATTGCTAAAGTTAGATGAATTAAAACACAACAGGAATTTTAAAGTTGAACTTCATTTAAAACAAATACATATCTAGCATACATAACTAACAAAAATATTTAGATTTTGGCTACATCATGCTTTATTATTTTGCCCAACCACAAATTTTTGTTTATTTGAAGTTAATATTCATGTAATCAAAATCACCAAAATAGAAGTTTATAGAATGTTACAAAATAAAATAACTTGGAACATAATAATTCTTTTACAAGATCATTTAAATAATGCCTTCAAAAATCTAGGAAAAAAAAGAGTCAGGAAAGAAAATCTTTTAAAGATAGTTATATTTTTATTCATTTATTATTATTATTATTATATCATTATTTTATTTAATTATTATTATATTAATTAAATAAATTAATTAATTAAATTATTATTATTATAATTTATTATTTTTCTTTGGAAGTAACCACAGGTCACTTTTTTTTCAACTCCAAACAAGATTTTAATTCTGTTAACATTTAGGGAAGATAATTGAGTAAAATTTAACTTGTACAGTAATCTTTGTTAATCAAAAAACAATTGGAAATTTTAGCATTTTTTGTAATTTGTTCAAGTGTGGACATTTCTATCTCATTTTTAAATATGTAACATAAATCGGTAAGATACATGTAAGAAGATCCAACAAAATTTGTGTTATTTTTTAGTGTATTGCTGCAGATAGCGAAATTATATTTTATTTACCCCCGAACCCTGATTTTCTTATAAATTAAACCCTGAAATCCACTTCTCTTTACAAAATTCTGCCTCTATTAGAACCCTAAAATTGTGTCTTTCAAACTTCAATGCACAAAGAAATTACCACTGGAGAACCGCTGAATCCCTAGTGTAGTCAGAAAAAGTCTAAAATTGAGGCCTTATTAAAGACTTCAACTTTGAATTTTTTTTAAGTATAACATTGAATTCTTTCAATCTCCTAATGTCACTAAATGTAGTCTATTATAGCATTTTTTATAGTTCAATGGAGAAAGATTTCCTGAAAGATTTCCAAACTTCTCCATTCGGGTATCACTAAAGATAGCATAAAGCTGCCTTTCTGAAACCATAATTTCAAAATTTTCAAAAGAGATCACCCATTTCTAAGTTCATCAAAGTCAATGAAAAATTGGCTTCAATGTGTAACAAAATCCGTAATATAGAAAATTTATTTCAGCAAACTATTTAGCTTTTGTAAAATCCCCCCCCCCCTCCTTCATTCATCTTGCCTTTACATCATTTAAATTTGGTTTTAAAGATTTTAATTCAGAAATTTTTGTCGCAGTTCTCTCAAACTATCCACCTCAGTCTATTCTCTGATGTAACCAAAGTATGCCCAAAATTGTGTTTGGGGACTTTAACTTTTGTTGCTGCTTTTTTTCGAGGGGAGGGGGGTTCTTTGAAATCTTGTTGACTTTAACTTTCATTTCATGTATAGGAGTTCCCCTTACAAACTCTAGCTCGTCCATAGAAACAATTCTGAGTGCAACCCTGACTGAGGCCATGAGAAAAGATGTATAAATGTGAATGATCATTAATGAGAGACACATTAACAGGCAGTACTTTATGTATCTAATTAACTTATGCATGAAATACTTGCACTAAAGAATTTCATCTGAAAAAAAAATAAATAATTGAAACAAAATTATGAGCCACACTTACACTAGGCTCCATCAGCACTGGATCCAAACATCTATTTATCGTACTGCTCATTATTTCATCAAGTAAGACATGCACCAAACTAAAATAAAAAAGAAAGTTCACTTAAAATAACAATATATACAAAAATAATCAGAAAAAATGTACCAAAACTTAAGTATAAAAATCCAAACTTTTAGACTAAGAACTGCAGATAAATTAACACATTACAAGCCTATGCTAATACTTAAAAAATATTTTAAAGTCTTACTTTTCATCTGCAACAAAATGCCATAAGTATAGTTGTAAATAGTGTATATCTACTTGAGCTTGCTGTAGGCCAAACTTGCTGAATGTTCGAAGTCTAACACATTCAAGAAATGTCTAAACAATGACAAAAAAAAAAAAAATATTTACTGTTACTTGACACATCATAAAGGTTACAATAAGACACTCATGTTTGGAAAATGTGTTGCTAAGAATTATGCTACAGGTGCAATGATTTTAAACGTATGAAACAATATGGTATGATCCTTTAATCTACAAAGTTCAACAAACAATGCCATTGTGCACTGTTTTCGGCTTTTAGAAAGAAAAGAATAAGTGTATACATTTTCACCAACAAACTGTTATCAATTAAAATTTCATCAAGTGTTTTAGGCAATCATTGAAAACCTTTCATCAATTAAAACATTCAAAGCTTGTGTATTTCAAAGAAAATTATTTCACAGTCCTAATTCAGAAGGTGTACCAGACTTAAACATGATTTTAAATTTTATATATTATTTATGAATGCATCGTTTATAAAGAGAAAAAACCCTTCTATTAAGTATTGCGCTTTCTTTAATGCATCTTTTACAAGAGCACTTGCATTCAGAGAACAAATATACTTGCATTATACCGCAAACTCGATCGCATGTCTCTGCCTTAGCCCTGGCTTAGAGGCGGTAATTTCTGCTTCAAACAAATATACTGCTTCGAACAAATTTTATTTTTTGAGGTAAGAAGTAGGGATGCACCAATTAATCGGCCACTTTGCTGATTATTAATACTGTCGTCCCCACTTCATTGGGTAACGAATAAATGAATAACCCGCTGAAACGAATAAAAAGTCCCTGAACCGAATAGAACCCCATAGATGCAATGTTAAAGATCCCCGCTTAATCGAATAATTTCCCCGGATAATCGAACAATTTTGATCAGCGTCCAGAAATATTTTGCTGAGAAACTTTTGAATGAATCAAAAATAAATTGAGTAAGAACAATTATTGAAGTAAAAATATAAAAGAGTATATTCGCCGACTTCGGACAAGAAAAATAACATTTACATTCCATCAAAATATTTCTTTTAATCATTTCAATTTCTTTTGTCGCTACCTTATAAGAAAAGAAAAAGAAATAGCACAGTCGATAATTAAATTAAATAACACAAAAAATATACATATTGCAAACAATAATAAATTGATCAATGTTACATGTAAAGCACGGCAGACGAGAAAGGGGGGAAAAGGAGTTAGAAAAGTGTTCCCAAAACATCTTGAGCAAGCAGTCCAGTATTATATGGACCTTTTCAAAAAAAAAAAGTCCTAAAAAAGGTGCCAAAACAGAGATTTAGTAATTCAAGTTTTAAATTAGATTTTATAATTTTCATACGTAATATATACTTAATTATTATAATATTTTGTTGTTTGTTCAGCTTATTTCAAAATTTTTTCACCAATAACATAAGTACTTCCTTTATATAGCTGTTATTTTATTATTATTCCGTTTTAAGACAAATGTAATCAGTTTGGAAAGGTAAAAAAAAAATTCCCTGCTTAATCAAACACCCCACTTAATCGAATAATATTTCTTGGAACCAAAGGTATTCGTTTAAGCGGGGCCAACAGTAATCGGTAAAATTTTGCCATTTAATCGGCAATTTTTTTTTTTTTAATATTATTTTTTAAAGTATACATTTGTCAACAAAATATGATATATAATGTTATTAACAGTAAATAAATAATTTTCTACAATCCTTACTACATAAAAGGCTGTGTAAAAGTGTACAGAGTAAAAACAAAACGAATAGTTCATACAATGCCTAAAACTGAATGGAATATTAAAAGATAACCCTCATAGCTGATATTGAAATGACACTTTTACGAATAATTAAATTCATGAACTTAAATTGGAATGTGAAAATATGAATATTTAATTTTATTTATAATCAGCCAAATTTTGCTGATAAATCGGTGGAAAAGATGTTTTAAATAAAACTACTTCAAGCATGCCTTGAACCAGAAACTACAATGTATAAATTTATAAACATGAAATAAGTGATTTTCTGCAAACATAAGCAAAAGCATATCATGTAGTACGAAAGTGGTGAGTAAAAACAAAACAAATATAATTCAAAAAATTATCAAGAATGGAACAAAAAAAAAAACAAATTTATAAAGAATGGAACATAAAAAAAAGTTGCAACATTTTTCATGAATCAATACTTTTCTTAGCATAGTGCTTATAGATAACCTCTAATTTTCAAAGAATAAAAGTGTTGAATTAAATGGCTACTTATAATTGAAAACTCAATTTTAATTAAAAAGAACTCCTAAATTAGGGTGCTCACCTAGGGTGGGAACATTACTAAATGAAGTGTGTGGACTTACAAGGAGACTATGTCAAAAAGTAACAGTCAGTTTGGACGATAAAAATATTTTATCTATGTTAGGTCAGAAACTTTTCAGACAGCCCTTGTAGATCATTCTATTAATACAACTAGCAGTACCTGCACGGCCTACGCTCGTGCAATAAATTAAAAAACATTTTTGGAGAAAGAGTAATGCTTTCCTCTTCAAAACATTTAAGCGTAATCCTGAAAACTGCAAAGACCGCATTGAACCTTGGCTAAGTTCTCTTTGTATTGAAATGTCGAAATCTATCTTGTGGAGAACTTGACTAACATACATAAAACATGCTACCAATACAGGGCTTACAAACTTTTATAGCCTCAGCAATCCAAATGTCAAAACATTAAAAAGCTGACATTTACAGCCATTATCAATCATTATTAAGAGCTACTTACTTTTAAACTGATTTTAATTATTCCAGTCATGACAGACACTTTGGAAAATTCAACGGTGCTGAAAATTTCAATCTTCTCAGAAAATAACTTCTGGATGTTGCTCATCAAACTGTTATCAATTGTGCTGAAAAGAGGGGGAAAATATAACTGAAATGCAGCATAAAGTGAATAATATAAAAAATAATCAGAGCAAGATGCATAGTTTTAAAAATATTTTAAAAAATACAAAATAATTCTATCTGAAATAGGACTAAAAAATAGGTTAATAATATCTTTATACTTTTGTAACTATTTTAATGTAATAAAATAATATTGAAAGTTAAGCAAGATTAGTTTGAAAATAAAAAAATAATATTGCCTTAAGAAGAGGCAAAGAGGAAAAAAAATCTTATACGATCTTGCAAAAAAAATATGTTAGAGTAATGATAAAATGGAATATTACTAGTCACATTACAAATAAATTCAGTTCTTGCACTTCAAAAAAATGGAAGCATACCTGGGAGCATAGGCATTATATTTTGGTCTTTGAGTTCTACCAGTACTAGGATATGTTCGACGACTAGAATCACTACTCCGTTCTTTCCGAACACCTTCTTCATATAACTGCCCTACTTCTGAGTCCACAGATGTTACATCTTCAACCACCCGTTTCATTACAGCTCTAACATTTCGAGGTTCTATAGCATTCAACCAGTCACGGGTTTCAACGCTTTTTCGAAGCATCTGAAAAAAAAATAAGTCCACAATACAGAGATATAATCATCTTGTTTCAATTTATTGTTTCATAACAACATAGTTAATTAAAGAATGCACTGAAAAGCATGGAATTATTTTCTTTATTTATAAAATAAATAGGATAATATTTACTAAGAATTTAAAAATATTTTTACATTCTTGAGCTATAACTCCCTCCTTACATTTAACAATTATAATTCTCTCAGAACTAGAAAGTATACATGTGTAAAGTATTGAAATTTCCATTTAAAGTTAGGCCGTAAATTTTTTAAATAAATAGGTACAAATTCTTGAAATATAAATAAAAAGGAACATACTTAATGTACCGAATCCATAGTTTGAATGAGTAACAGTGTGCAGAATAATTGATGGAGATTAAAATACAGAAAATATGTATAAACATTGTTTCAAAATTTAAAAGAACACAAAATAAAGTATACAAGCACAGTCCAGGAGCTTTCTGGTATCACTTTGCGCTTCCATGCTTGCTATAGCAAAGCTGATCTCTTCAGTGGGTGAATAAAATGAGTAACAGGCTTGCTTAGGAATTAAATACTGTTGGTTCTGCCTTCAGCTCACCATCTTATCATAACATCTGCCTAGTGCCCCAGAGATCTTGGTCACAAAAACTTAGAGGCCTTGGCTCCCATAGGCTGTTGCCCCACTGAGTTTAGTTTACACAAGTGCGGTAAAAGTTATACTATACTATAATAACCATGAATATCAAAGAACACTTGCAGGGTGGCACCAACTAAGTAAATTCATTTTCAGCTTTTCTACAAAATTTGTTGACGCTTCCAAGTTTTCCAGACAATTTTCCTTAACTTTTAGACATAAATTTAACACTATTTCTTTATGTTAATATACTTGGTGATAATTTGTACTTTTTATCAATCTTTTCATCATCAGTAGCTCAACAGTCCTGGGTAGACATTGGTTTTCTCAAGAAGACAAGACCACTTCTTCCTTCTGTGTATCACAGCTTCCCAATCTTTAACCCTGGTTGATGCAGGCCATCTTGGAAACGGTCCAGCGATCTCAGTCTGGGGTCTACCTCTTCCTTTAACTCCCGTTTGCTTAGCCAGGAAAATTCGGCCCATTTCATATGTTGAATTTCATGATATTTCAGAATGTCTTTTTCTCTGAATAACCTATAAAGTTCATGGTTAGTTCTTCTTTTCCACATTCTGCTATTCTAATACCATAAAAGCATCTGTGGGCAGCAATTGTTATCTTTCTTACCTATGGGGATGCAGAATTGTCGGAGTAGATTTCAGAGCCAAAGGGGTAGATGAAGAAATTCACCTTTTCAAATTTGTACTCTAACCTTTCAATATACTTTAGAGTATCGGCATGTGCCACAAATTGCATGTACTGTACTTGGTCTTACTCTAATTAATTGAGAGGTTCATTTTTTGTCTCTTTTTCCAAAGCCAAGAAAGCCTACTTGAAGTCATTTGGAGTTCTTACCATGAAATTTGCGTAAGCAATGTAAGCAATAATTTAAACAGATTTAGAGAAAAGTTTAAAATATTTTAGCAGTACTAAAACAGAAGTTTTAACATGAAAATTTATTTTGAAGACAACATTCATTTATTGACATTTTCAAATTTCACTACTATTAACAAATATTTAAAGAACAATTTTCAAAATTTTACAATTTTAATAATTGCACAAAAGTATCAGCACAAGCGTGATATATCCCACTGTACCCAACACATTTCTATAACTCAAAGGGGAAAAAAAGAAAAATAATTTCATACTGGCAATGGTTTTTTAATTCAACGAAACATTGAAAACTTTTAAAAAATTCAAAGGATTTCACACAACTTCTAGTAAGAGCTGATATAAGCAAATTTCAATTTGTTAAAATTTTAAAATAAAATAACTAATTTTACAGAAAAAAATTAAAATAAATAAATAAATATTTAACAAAATTGTAAGTTGGTTTAATTTATTGGAATTAACACACACACAACTAGAGCTACAACAAGAAAATGATTATCGGGGACAATCTGCAATGCAGCCTTATGTTTCAAAGTATTTGAGTTTCAAAAATATTTTTTAATTATCTGCTTAGTGAAAAATACTAAAAAATCAATATTTTTATACTGTAAGCATAACTACAATACATAAATATGACTTATCTGAATTCTTAAAACATATCATTTTTTTGCTCCTGCTTTCCAAAAAAAAATAAGATTAAATGAAAAATGATCAAATAAGCTTTGTGCTGAACTATATTTGAAGTTAAAAACCAATGTAAATAAAGCACAAATAAGGTAGAAAGTACTTTACCTTACTTTCTACCTTATTTGTGCTTTATTTAAGTTGATTTTTAACTTCAAATAAAAATAAGATGCACTATACATTTGAAACCTTTCAAAAGAGAAATGCATTACAGACGATAGACAAAAAAAAACTAAGCTCCAAGTAGTAAAAGCTCCAAATTTTTCCTCTCTTTTGATATTAATTTATGAAACATCTCATTAAAAATTAAGAATAAATGCAAAATACTGTTGTTTCACTATCCAAGAAGTGTTTAATAAATAGAGCATTGGGGTTTAATAAGTAAGAATGGGCCAAGGGGCTGAATGAGTCACTGGTTGTTTCCATGAATTTACTTTAAAAATTGTTGAGCATGAAAGTTTTAGTAATTTGTGACATATATCAACATTTACAAAATTTCACACAAAAACTGAACGATTTCTGTACTCTATTGTAACCCCCAACAGTATTTAATCAATTTTTCCCAAAATTGTGCCTAAATTTTATGCCTAATTTGTAATTGCTAAGTAGTAGTTAAAAATTATTTGTAAAGCAGAAATTAAAACATTAAGGAACTATTTTGAACATTGAAAAAAACATTTCGACAGCATAAAAAGGAGGAAGTGGGAGAAACGAAGATTGAGGGCTCACAATTCAGGAAAATAGCACTATGAGTAAGACGGGAAAAATATTTTTTTTCATTTAATAGGGGGGTAGGGATGCACTTACAAATCTTGCAGAGGGTGCACCTAAATATATGCACCCTACTAGGAAGGAACGCATGAAAAATCAGCATGACAGAAAGATTGCTGTAAATGCAGAACTCTTCAGCTAAAAGCTGAAGAGTAGCATATTCAAATTTACAGTATCAATAGTCTACATAACCTTACCATTGCTTTAGCTGACACTTCAAAGTCTGAAAATTTGAGCCTTCTATATCAAAGAATAATAATAATTCATCAGATACACAATGATATATACATTGTTTGTTAGAAGAAGAACTTGGTCTTAAAACAAAGTTTATGTTAGGAGGCTAATTTATATGTGGGCAAAGTTTTTAAATTTTTAGCCTGAACAACTCTAGAGAAAAAATATTAATCTTTAAAACCTGTACATTTCCACCATTTTAACCCAATATCTTAAATAAATGCTAAATGATTAAACAATAAACCACATTTCGATGAAATTTTAAATTGTCTGATTGCTAATTTAAGGCCAATTCAAGTAAAAGAACATCTGCACTACAATGCAGGAAATGTCTCATCATATTTTATTATCTTTTTTTTCTTCAAATTCCAATATTTTGCATAATCCCCTGACTTTTATAAGTTGCAGAGAATTTCCCAACTATTCCAGGTTTTCCCTATTTTTCAGTTGAGTGGCTACCCTGACCTGAAGAATACATGAAGTGTTTTCACAGCAATAGTAATTTAATTTTAATCTTTGCAATTAAAATTTAATGTTGACTTTAATTCTTTTCTTAGTAAAATTCAACTATTAATTAAAAGGGTGTCAGAGACATTATTTTAATGCTGACACGAAACATCTTAAGACACACATTTTGGTTGTTTTTGACCTACAGCCAAAAAAGTTTTGGATAACAGGCACCTGCTCTAAACTAAATATATACATTAAAAAAATTCTACAATTTTCCATCTCCTGTTAAAAATCTTACTTGTGATATATTTAGTCCTTGAACACGTACAAAATGGTCCAACAGTTTCTAAAATAGAGAAAAAAGAAGTTATTAAATTGTATTAACAATTTTGATCCTTGCAAGAAAAATTGTATGAAATTAACATACTGCTAATTAATTATAAAAAAGATCTAAGGAATACCACTGAATTTTTAGAATGTTTTTGAAGAAAACTAATTACAGAAAATTAGCTTCAGGAATCAGAGAGTTACAAGAATATAAAGCTAACAAAGTTTCTTAAAGTTTCAATTTATAGAAACAAATTATATGAATTTCTCATGAATTACAAACTCAAGGGCACATATATTCAAGCATTTCAAAACAATTGCATGCAAGTAAGGAGAAAAATGTAATCATTTTGAATTAAATTTATGAAATTTTTTAAATAGAAACACTAACCTGTGCAGATTTTTTTGTCCTCAAACATAATTCAGAAACAGAAGTTAAAGGTTCTTTACTTTCAACAGCAAAGTTTTCATCCACAAGGGAAACCTGCATATTTAAAAATAACATTGTCATAAATCAACTGCTAATTGAAATAAAAACATTAGAAGTAAGATGAGGCATGAACCAATTAATGAACATGGTGTCATGAAAAATGTCAAATTACAGTAAATGTTTGATGAAACTATTTATTATTTAACAGCTAGCACATAAGACTATACTTGTCACACTGACACATTTTTGAATGAGCTTATTGTAGGCATTCAGGCAAAAGTCACCAATACTTCAGTTATGAGAATACTATCAATTTGAACTTTCAAATCATTATTATAAATAGCAAAATCATTTTAAAGACTTCTAACTCTTACAACAAGTTTAATTGCATTATTTTTAAGTTGCATAACTGGTTTACATCATGAATTAGCTAACTAAAATCTAATTCATACCAGTTCTGTTTTTCTTTTCTTTTTTTGTTTTTTTTTTTTTTTTTTTTTTTTTTGTGTGTGTGTGAAGGCCGACATTTATTGCTTCAATGTTCAATGTTGACGAAAGAAAAATGTTTCGTTTGAATAGTACAGCAGCAAAACAGAACAAACTTAAAATCTGAGGCACTATATACTTTCAGTTGGGGTAAAAAGAAACATGGGGCAAATGGAAACAAACTTTTATCCCACCTGGGCTAATTTTTGAAATTAAACTGTAGAGATATTGATCCTATTTTAGAATATATTTTATGATCTGATAGAAGAGAGTTTGGGAGTTTCATGGGTTTGCAAACAATTGAGTTGACGATCATTGTTTGAAGATGACTTTGTGAAAAAGTTGTTTTTAAAAGTTTAGTGATCATCCATTTTCCTCTACAGTAGCTTTACAAATGGGAAGTAACTAGTTCCAACTAATTATACTTGTCATGTGAAAGAGTACTTACTAATTTATTTATGTATTTCACCTTCCCAGCTACTTTTGGCATGTGATTTAGGTGTTTCCATTTACTTCATACAGTACTCTGGGGTAAATGGATACTTCTAGTTTTCGGAAGATTAAACTTTGATGCAAATTACTTTTGTGGGTGCAGCATTTTACAGAAATTCAGTGCATAATATTATTTTTTGCATGATTTTTCTTTTCATTGAATTTAGATTATATTAGGATGATTTAGCTGGTTGTATGCAGCCTATGAGTAACAGTTTGAGTTTTGTTGTTGTAGAACTTTAGTTTCTAAACTAATTGCGTATAGTTTGATTATCTACCTACACAAGATTTATGAAATAAATGAGTTATTTACATCTATCCCCTAGTCTCTGAGCTAAAAGGAAACATGATTTTATTCATTAACAAATAGTCATGAGTCATATTTTTCATACCCAGTTACTCTCTGAGAGTCTCTGTCTTGGATACAGTACCCAAAATTTTGTATCTCCATGTGTTCTAAACAAGGTGGGTGGGGGTGAGGGGGTCCTAAGTTGAAACATTCATATTCTGTTTCTCTTTATCCCAACTGGCTCAACTTAAGTATAAGCAAAGCAAAAAAAGAAAGAAAAAGGTTTCAGCTAATAAGGCACAGTATTGGAAAAACGTATCTCGAAAAATTTTAATGAAAACGCTTTTTAAAAAAAGATTTATATTATCTTACATAAATCTTAACTTGAAATTATTAAATAATGTTTTTGTGAAACTTAGGTAAAAGTGTCTATAAAAGGACTAATTATTCGACAAGACAATCATTTCATTTATTTATTCATTTATTGCTTAAATCAAAGTATGATTATAAAAACATGTACACAAATTGAAAAATGCTGCTTTAAAAGAATAGGTAAAGCATTAATTTTTTTCAAGAAAAAGAAGGATGCGTTTTACTTACCAAAACACAAATAGATGATTGCTCTAGATTTAGGCAAAATCTTGACAGTAAAAGAATTAACTGAGGTGGGGTGGAGCTCTTTTCATTGCTACAACAGAATTCCTAAAGAAAAAGTTATAAAAATGTCAAAATCTCTCTTTTTCTTTAGACCAACAGTCTGTCAAAAATTTAAACACTAGGTTCATAAAATTAAATAATTGATTGCACCCAAAATACTTGTACCGTCACACTGTCTTCAAACTATCAAATTTTATTTTTTTTAAGTTTTAGGTGTAAAAAGAAGCAGAGAATAAGGGGAATAATTCTAGATATTTGTTTCCAGAAATCATTTCACTTTGTCAGTGGTGACTCGATATATTATGCATTATCCAACAAAAACCAACTGTTTTCATCTACACATTTTGAACGAAATGTTCTGAAAGGGTAGGTCTCTGAAGCAGAGCAAGACCATTTTACTTCAATTTTGCTTTGGACATGCAGACCCACATGGAGGGTCCCTCTGGTAAAACCTAAGGGATAGCTCAAAGAGGTGTGAACAAGTAGAGAAAAGAAAACTTTTTAATGGTACAACAGTTGTACTGCCATTGGCTAAAGGTTAAAAAAACAGCATTTCAAGTTCAAGTGTTATGTAATTGTTATACATTTATAAAAAGGTGATTTTTATGTTTTCAAAGATGTAGGTTCAAGCTGCTTCTTACGGATTGTTAATACAATTAATATATTATTTATTTGGTTAGATTTAAGTGCATTTTGCAATCATTGATTGCCTAACGGCACTCATGTTCATTCCCAGCCCTGTTTGCCACATCATGAAAAAGGCCCTTTCTACTTTTATCCAAACTTAAACTTGATACATTAATTCTGAAGAAAACTCTTAGGGGCTCTCTTATTTTTAGCATACCATGTCCTCAATTCACAAAAATCACTTTCCAAAGCATTAGTAACTCTTTTCTGAATTTATTCTACAACTAGAAGGTTTAAAATGAATGAATAAGGAAGAATAAAAAAATGCAGAAGATTTTAAAATAATTTTTGATGCCTTCAAGTTAATGGAATTTGCTGTGGATTTCACGAAAAAAATTGAAGGGAATTTCACGACATACAAATTTTTAATCATACAATAATCCGCGTGGATGCATGTGCATGAAGAAGCTACACAAAATTCATCAACTCATATTATAAAATGCCTCGATGGACAATCATGAAGAGATAAGCTGGACTGCCAAAACTTTTATTCAAACATCAAAACATTAAACTTTTTTTAAAAACAGGAAAATTTATTTAGAACAATAAGCAACCAGGATAAATAAATAATTTGTAAAGTGGAATGTTTGGGGGAACAACAGGGGTATCCCACAAAAATAGGAAGAATTGACAACTCTTATAAAGAGGTATGAAGCAAAAATAGCAAGGACTATTTGCTGACATCGCAATAGCTCTTGCTATTGCGATGTCTGTCATTATGCCAGACATCGCAATAGCTTTAGATTTTTTGGTGCTCACAATATGAGGATGCTTTCAGCAAAAAACAGCACATAAGGAAATACCAACAATAAAGATATAACAGAAAAAATATATGCACTTAGAAAAAAAAAGGACTTTCTAAGGCATTAAACATTGATATGAAAAATAAAGCTTTTTTTAATCAGGAATTCATACGATAGTGTATAAAATGAAAAAAAATTAAATAAGTAGCAATCAAAAGAGCATTGTAAAACATGTTCGAATTGTTTGCTCTCGTGTCTCTGTAATCAAAATATAAGATCTTAAAATGTACCGTAACTCTAAGAGAAGTCACCAAATTTAGTGAGTTTCAGCGAGTAATAGAATACATCGTTCACATGATTTGCAGACAGATGTCCTGCCATATGCAGACGGTGAAAGTGTGTGATCAACTCCTTGTCAAGTACTTAAACTTGGCACTTTGGCTAAAGTTTTGGCAGACTTTAAGACTTTAAATCTCAATAACAGGAAGAGGAGGGCAAATAATTTTTGCTTCAAAAATGTCTTACAAGATGATCTTTCGATCACTACCTATTTAAACTTTTTTCATTACTGCACTATTTGTGTGGTTCCCTGGTAAGCACAGTAAACCTCACCCCCCCCCCTGCTCTGAAAGTTTTAGAAGCTATGCTTCAAACAAATTATTTTTATTGAGGTAATTTAACTGTTTTAAGTGTATGAGGGAATTTCAGACTGTATGCTTCCAAATTTCAAAAAAAGTCACTTCTAAAACTGTTTTAAAAACACAAATCATGTTAAATAAAGTGTAGTAATACATTTATGGTTGAAGTTTAGAGCGAATGCAGTCAAGTTACATTCAAATGGCATGTATTTAATAGAATATAATATTAGTCTCTATTTTCTTGTTGAAAACATTTTTGTGATGGTTAAATGTGAAACTAATAGGCAGATGAAATTATAGAAGCAGAATAAATAGCATTTAAAATGTTACTTACAAGCAATCAAGAGGAGAGGTTACTAAAAACAGTAAAGATCTAAATAATTACCTCACAGCATTTGTTTATGTGTTTCAAAAATGCTATCACAACTTCTTCACGAACAAACTTATTGCAGAATTTTTCTTTGAACTGTTTTTTCATAGCAAATGTAATGTCAGACTGAATAAACAACTGTAAAAATCAAAACATATCATATTCCAACAATACGGTTAATGGAAGATAAACAAGCACATCATACTCCAATTCAACTGAAAAATAAATTAATAATGAGAAGCGAATGAAAAATAACAGCAAAAACTAATAAATAAACTAGCTGCATTGCCTGGCATTGTATGGATTTTTTGTTTTAAAAATGGTGGCAAGTGATGTATGAGCTAATATTTAGAAAAGTGCCAATTTGAGTCCCAAGCGAATTTTCCCTAGTATTTCAATAACTAGTTAAAAAAATAATTTTCGCCAGAAAGAAGATAAGGTTCTGCTTTCATTTCATGTAATAACATCAGAAAAAAAAATTTTTTTTCTTCAGAAAATATTGTTTTTATACATCAAAAATCAGATCGGTAACGTGTCCCCAGTAGCAAAGCTTAGCATGCAAACAGGTCATGCACACTTTCTAACTTCGCAAAAAAATGCACTTGCACAAAAAACGATTCTATTTTGACCCCTTTGTTAATATTTTACTTCATTTTTGTTTTAATCGATTTCTGATTTTCTAGGGAATGCGAAATAAGCGTGTCCCAAGTTCCGCCGTCAGAGTGGTAACAATAACTTCCGATCTATGTTTAGGCCCCCAAAATCATTTCCTGCACCTATACCACGTGATACTGAGTACCTGGTGGGATGTTTTATTGAATCGTAATTAAAAATTTGCATTTCTGCATCTAAAATTGTAGGTAAGATTTTTTAAAGTGATTTTATAAAATGTGTGTCATTTGAGTCATCAGATCGGTAACACGCTCTAAAATGCGCAGTTTTTATTATTTTAAAAATTATTTTATATATAAGTATAGTCCTTTATTACAAGTGAAAAAACCACGTGTTTGATTTTGGTTTAGTGCGATCGACTCGGAAATAAAAAAAAAACTTTGTCAGTTTGTCAGATCGGTAACAGTCAGAGCGGTAACATTGAAAAACAGCGAATGTGTTACAGAACTAACTCACACGTTTCAGAATTATAAAAAGCAAAAATCATAGGTTTTAGCCATATATATTGAATATTTTTGTTCTTAAAAAATGAAAAGCAATGAGTTTTAGTACAATTGCTTCATTTGTGGTTTGTATGACCTAACAATAGAAGTTAGTAAAATAAGAAAAATTGACACTGCAGAAATTAAGTTAATTAATTATTATTATTTTATTTATTTATTTATTTTTTTTTTTTGGTGCTTCAATTTCTCATAACTTCGCTAAATAACTAGATAATAACTAGCATGCTAAATTTGAATTTCTGATCAAGAAATTAAATTTCCTGCAACTAATTAAAGAAAAGCAAGCAGCAGAGTTGTGTGTTGAAAAAGTTGAAGTTGTGTGTTGTTTCAAAACAAAACAAATGTTTTATTAGCTTGGATTTGGTAACCTCATAATTTATTTTATCTAAAAATCTTATCGCTCATTTTTATTTCCAAGAAATGCTTTTTTATAATGAAATTTGATTTTTTAGCCTAATATATATATTTTAATATAATGATCTTGATTCTATGTTAAAAATTCAAAGAAATGATATCATATTTAGAGATGTTAACGAAAACTGAAAGCATAAACTCAAATATGTAACTCATATTAACATCAGATCTGTAACATTCATCAGATCTGTAACGGCTTAAAAGTGAGTAATCTAAGGAGGGGGTAAATAACTTCCTTGACATCCCCCCTTTTATTTTCTTGCATTTAGACCTAATTTAGACTTAAAATCCAATATTAGTTTTTTTCTGCAAAAAAATTTTTTTTTCAGAAAACTCCAACTTCAAATTGGCACTTTTCTAAATATTGGCTCGTATGTTAAACATTAAGGCCTAAATGAAAGAAGAAATATTCAGTGTAAAATTAATTACCAGAATATACTTCAATAGTCACTAAGAATCTGCCCCTGGTTTTGCATATCTTACCTTGAATATAGCATCATTCTCCAGGGAAAACACAATTTCACTTTGTCTCACATTTCAATACTTAAAACTCAGTTAAAGTTTGGCACACTGGTGCTCAGTTTAAATTTTATTGATGTAGAGGACATAGTAAACCATACATGGCTTAGCTTTGACAAGCATATGATATAATTGTGCAGTAGTTTTCTTGAAATAAAATGAGAAAAAAATGCTTTCTGCAAATCAGTTTCTGAGTACAAAATGGTATGGGTTCAATGTCATTAAAAATGAAGCTATTTTATGAAATTTGTATTTTTGGGAATTGAAAATCTTTATCAAATGTCAAAGCAAAGAAAAAAACAAAAATGACAGGGTTTGATTATTACTATTTTGACCACTAGCACCTTCAACCGCAAATTTCAGTGTCATAATCACAGCTCTGGTGTTTCAAACAGAGCCTGAGTTAGTTCCTTTTAAAATATTTCTAGCTTATACATTACTAGTTTCATATTTAGTATTTTTTGACCTTAGATCCTTATTTATTTATCTACACTATAACATACATAGAGCCAAAGAAAAAAAGAACTCATTTCGCAAAAACTAAAATTACATTTTGAGAAATTTAGACACTTAACTTCTAACATAAACTTAGTGACTAAACTCTGATTTCTTCCACACATTATTACACCTTTGCAAAACCTTTTGGAAACGATCCAAAAATCTGGATTTACTTTCTTTTCAAAAACAGAAAGCAATGTGTAGTATTGTAAGATATCATAGTATTGAAAACAAATGAATAAACAAAATAAAAAACTGTGTATAAATAAAAAACAAATGGTAAAAAAGATAAATGATGTAAAATACGGCAAATGAAAAAAGCCATCTCCACCCATTCTTATATTTGTTCGTTCTATAAAATACTGATAATTTGCTTCAGCCTTTAAAAACCAACATCAGAAAAGGGAGGAAACCACCAGGAAAAGGTCTGAAAATTATTAAGGTGAAAAGTTGGAAAACTTCAGCTAAGAACAGGATGACTTGGGATGAAATTTTGATAAAGGCCTGGTTCCATTTGGGCCACAGTGGTAGAGTCAAAAAAAAAAAAAAAAAAAAAAAAAACACCTACTTGCTGTTGACTTAAAATGCAGTGAAAAAAAGCAAAAATGTAGTAAAGTCTGGTGATGGCAAGAAACTAATTACCAAAAAAATGTTCTTTCACCAATGGATTATATTTTCAATTCTATGCACAGCACTTTACTTTTAAAAGTATACTTTATACCATCAGCTAATTAAAAATACTATAGATCTAACATAAAGAAATGGCTGCAGATTCCAACTATTACTATAAAGAAATAAAATTTGATTTTTCATTCCACATGCTTATAATATAATTTTTTTGACTGAAATTATTGAAAAATTTCCAAAAACAATTAGTCAAAATAAGGAAAACATAGACATATTCTGTACTAGTGTGCAAAATGCTCGAGTAGTGAAATTCAAAGGAAAAAATTGGTACTAAATGTTAAAGTCAGATTCAACATTATTAACAGATACATTGCTTTCTCATTTACTTACTATAAGAATGGGAAAAGAAAGCAGTAGTACAGTTTTGGGCACAAGAACATGAAGCTCAAATCAGCATACATATGAATAGGTTCATGAATTCAGCACACATATTTGCAATATTACACAAATTTGCAATGAAAACAACATAAAACCTAATTAGGAGTTAAAAGGAACTGCTTTTTTAGAGTGGCAAAAGGGTGCAAAGAGAGAAAAAAAATTCTGCTTGGACCCTTTTGCTAAGATAACAATTCTCTTGCAGAAAGGAATTACCATAAATATTTATAAAAGATTAACGTTAATTATTTTTAATTGCACTTACATGGTTTAACCATTTTCAAACTTCAAAAAGTAACTTTAAATATTTGAAGAAATAGTGTCCAAACCTGTAATTCAGATTGTACAGATTTTATGCTATTTGAAATCTGTGTTTCAAACTCAGACAACATATCTGCCAATCTATTTGATCCTTCTTGACTAACAGTTCGTGGTGCAGCAATATTCTGTCGCACTGTAATCATAGCTGCAGAAAAACAATCCTTGAGTCGTTTCAAACTATAATTACACCTGTCCTGAGCTGCTTTTGAAATAATTTCTATACCTTTCCTAAATGAAAATAAAGAAATAAATACTACACAAGATGAGTTTAATAGTATTCTCTTCTTTAACAAAATGAATTTAGTTCACTTGAAAAAAGAATAAATTTAGCCTAAACTTATCATTAAATATATTAAGACAAGAACCGAACACACTGAAATGGGCATTACTTGCATTGTATTTTATATAGAACAGATATCTCTTATTTAAACATTTCTTTCTAAACTTTTATTCTAAAAACTTTGTCAGTCTTTAATCGGTGAGCCTTTCAATATCCTGCTCAAAGTTAAGTTAAAATTATTTTTGTTTCCTACCATTGAATTTTTTAATGTCCAGCTGCTAAATATATCAGCAATAACGTATTTTAGTTTCTCAAATGTTGAGTATGCTTTTTTTGAAAAGGTATCTAAACAACAAAAATTGCTTATAGTACAGCAGATATGTGACCGAATTGTGCCTTTATACAAATACAAATGTGACGACCAGCAACAGGCTCTGGGCCCAAATGGGCTGGTCCTAGTCAAATTATAGACCCCAATGAAGATCAATGGCCTTCTTAAAACTATCTACTCCCTTGCTCTGTACCGCCTCTTCCGGTAAACTATTTCAAATTCCCACTACTCTGCTAAAATAGTAATTTTTCTGAATTTCCAGGTTAGCCTGAGATTTAAACAGCTTATAACAATGCCCCTTTGTCCTGCTCTCCGTGCAAAACTTTAACCCTATAACATCTTTCATTTTGATAAATTTAAACAACTGAATCATGTTCCCTCTGGTTCTCCTTTGCTCAAGACTATACATGTTAAGCATTCTAAGCCTGGAATCATAGTCTAAATTAGAAAATCCATTCACTAACCTTGTAGCCCTCCTTTGCACCCTTTCCAATAAATTAACCTTTTAACTGTCACGCCCGAGATAGTCTTGGGCACAGCTGGTTTTCGAAAATGTCACGCCCGAGTATTACTCGGGGTCTTTTTTTTTTTTTGAGTGCATCATATTGTTATACCCGAATATATATCGGGAGACGTTTATTTCGGCTTCATCTCTTTGTCAAACCCGACTGTTTCTCAGGTTTGTGCTTGGAAAAGTGTTAAAAATCAAAATAACTTGACAGTTAAAGGGTTGATATCTTTCTTAAGATAAGGAGACCAAAACTGAACAGCATACTCTAAATGAGGTCTTACCAAACTTGTATATAAAGATAGGAATGATAGGAACATGAAGCTTGGGGCACGCATAATACACATCAAAAGATTTAATTTTGGATATGCGGCCATCTGGGATTTCATCCATTGGAGTAATGGCAGTCGTTCAAAATGGCTTCCTCTGAAAATCTTTTGAGTTCCTTCAAAACTTTTTAAATCATGCTAAATGACAACTGTTAAAACTATACTAAAAAATTGTTTCATGCATGCCGAGTAATAGTTGCTTCCATTACACTGCTTGAATTCCTTTATAACGAAATTCCTGTTATCACAAATAAAACTTGTGGTCTCTTGGAGTTTGTTGTAACAGATTTCCCTGTTTATGGAATACTACAATTGCACATAAAGTACTTCATGAAGCAAGCCATTCAAGTTTAAAAGACAAATATCTTGGGTCAAAATGTGGAAATGAAGTAGTAATTCAATTTCAGGACTTATTTTCAAATTAAATAGATTTTTAAGTCCTTCAAAAAAATTAGTTTTTTCTTTTCTTTTCCTTTTTTTTTTTTTTTTTCAAGCATGAAACTGGCAATAAAAAATTCTCTTTTTGATGTTTTCTGTTCAAATTTTTAAGTTCTGAAAAAATGAAATTGTTTCAAGTATCAAACAACTCGCAAATCACGTAAAATTCAGCATAACAAGTACCCAATGCTTTATTACAGAAAAAAATGTAACTAAAAGTACTTAAAAGTTTCTTCACTAATAGTAACATATAGATGATAATTCAATTCTGCTTAAAAATGTACTTACAAACTGAAATCAATGCGTGGAAGAAGACGATTTATGGCTTGAATACGTCTATAAAATCTATCTAAGGCTCTTACAAGAATTGCTGTATCATTGCTCACAGTCTGAAACACAAAAATGTCAATTTACATGCAAAAAAAAACCTTTAATTTTACAATTAAACATATGTTTAAGTCTATCTTATTTTTAAGTCAAAAACTTAAACTGCTATACATTGCCCTGTATACGAGGTATGATCAAAAAGAATCCGACTTTTGTTCATAAAACAAACGTTTATTATGATACAAGTATTTAATGCAAATCCCCTTCAAAGTAGTCCCCTTGGGCTGCCACACATTTCTCCCAACGCTTCTGCCACTGTTGAAAGCTTCGCTGGAAGTCCTCCTTCGGTATGGCTCTCAGATGGTCTGTCGCATTCTGCATAATTTCTTCTCTGGTCTGAAATCTGGTCCCTTTTAGTGGCATTTTCAGCTTTGGGAAAAAGCCGAAAATCGCAGGGAGCCATGTCAGGAGAGTAGGGAGGTTGAAGAACCACTGGTGTGCTGTGTTTTGTCAAGAAGTTCTGAATTAAATGGGAAAAATGTGCAGGAGCGTTATCATGATGGAGCTTCCAACTGCCTGTTGCCCACAGATCCGGGCACTTGCGCCTCACTGCGTCACGAAGGCGACGCAGAACCTCTTGGTAGTACTCCTTGGTGATTGTAGTACCCAGGGACGTAACTAGAGGGGGGCAGACGGGGCTCGTGCCCCGGGCGCCAGATTTTAGGGGCGCTGAACTGGCTAAATAAGTGCAAAATGTTCTTTTCATTGATTAGAAAAAAAAAAGACAAATTTTTTAAAAGCCAGCTCTCCCTAAAAAAAATAAAAGCTCAATGCAGGCACAGGCAGAAAGTTAAAGAATTGTCTTTTAATGTGGAGATTCAGTTCAAAGTTCTTTCTCTCTCTCTTTTTTAGAAAATGCTCTCTGTTTTTCTTAGAAATTGAACTCAAGTGAGAAATTTCAAACCTACTATCAATCTAATTTTGGCACCTTCAGGACCAGTCTTAGGGGCAAACAATACAAGCAGCCACTTGGGGGGGGGGGGCGTCAAATGAAGGAGGGCGCTATTACCAGCCGATAAAAAAACTTAAAAAAAAAAAAAAAAAAAAAAACTCTTGGGAAAAATGTTAAATGCAAAGACAGAAAAAGTTTTTTTTTTTTTTCACCTTCTAAGTTTTGTCAACTATGTCCCGTTTTCAGAAAGGAGTGAGGGGTTCCTTCTTTAACCAGGTAAGATTATTCAGCAACTGCTTTAAGCATTAAATTCTACATGGATGCTAGCATTTTTTATCACAAAAATATTTTTAATATATATTTCTGAACAATTTGAACAAAAAAAATGACCGGTTTAAAAGTAAATCACTTTATTAGGCTCCCGAATAAACATCATTGAGCAAACCAATATTTTGCTTAGTTGATGTAAGAATTACATTTTGGCTACTTTTGGTCAATCAGTGCAATACGGGGTTGGCGTTGAGAGTAAAAGAATTCAATCACTACGCAAGAATTTTGTAAAAAAGGGGAAATTTTTTTTGTTCATGGAAATTATTACGTCAATAAAAAGTAAGTTTTCAAATTTAAATTCTGGTTTTAAATAAATCAATTGCACAGAATATTTTTCAGCCATAATATGTAATGTTTCGTAAAGTGTTTAATAAACAAATGCTAATTTATAAACATTTATTCAATAATTCACATTTTTTTAATGTTCTCGTTCCTTTTCTTACACAGTAAAGTTTAGGATTTCTAAGTTTCTTAAAGGTTCATTGTACACTTCTTTTAATGTTGAATATTGGACAGGTTAAATAAAAAAATTTACATTTTTTACTTAAGAATTTTTTAAAAGTGAAATTCACGAAAATATTTTTGATTTGAGAAGTATTTAAGGCTTTTAAAATTTCTTTCACTTCAAGTAGTTTTTAAACGTATTAAATAATTTATTTTCTTCTTTTTTTCTTAATTTTAAAATAAAAATTACTCAAAAGCTTGAGATAAACTGAATGAAGATAGAACTCTCCTTTTACACGATTCCCAATTTTTCAATTCTGAATTCAAAAAACTGTTTTCGTTTTGAAAGTATTTAAGGTTACTCAGCTAGTATTTATTATTGTTATCATTATTGTCTAATTTATCATTTGATGATATAGTAAAAAGTTTTGCAGCCAAAAAAGCTCGCAAAATAAAGCTCTAATGTTTTCGTTTTTTAATGTAAGTGACGTAAAGCTGAAACTAAATAAAAATGTATTTAAAAATGTTTCTTCATTAGTCTTTTATTGAATAATTAAATACTACTTTCTAAAATCTTAATCTATTCATTTCGATTCAGCGCACATATACTTCGATATCATTTTATAAATCTTTTCACATTTGAAATCGTTACAGTATGAAAAAAGAAGTCTACGAGCTATAAACAATTCTCATATTGAAATGAGTGAGAAGTTTTAGAATTAACTTGATATTTTAACCTAAAAACTTTTATTAACTGATTAGCGTACTTTCAAAAAAAAAAAAAGGCATATTAAGCATCTGAGCAGAAAATGTATGAGAAAATGGAGCGCTAAAACCAATACGTGTTGGTGGTCTGGCCTGATATTCAGGGGTGTTGTGTGGAAGAGGGAAAACTTGTCCCTTTGACTTTGAGAAAATATTGTATGTATTTAGTTGTGCTTCTTGTTCATTTTCTATGTAATATACGTTGAGTATACCCTTATATGAAGGTCCAGACGTTGGCGTTATCATTTTTTTCGACAATATTTTATTTTATTTTAATAGGGGGGAGGGGGGCGCCGAAGCGAGGTCTTGCCCCTGTTCGAAAATGACCTAGTTACGTCCCTGGTAGTACCATGTGGTGCGTACTCGTGATGGACTAAGCCACTGGAGTCAAAAAAGGCAGTAAGCATGACCTTGACATTGTTGCGAACTTGCCTTGCTTTTTTGGGCCTCGGGGATGAAGGATGCTTCCACTGTGTTGACTGGCGCTTGGTTTCTGGGTCATACCCACAAACCCATGACTCTTCACCTGTAATCACTGTGTTCATAAAGTCGGGATCACCATTCACAGTTTCCAGCATGTCTTGTGCGATCTCCAGACGAAGGTTTTTTTTTGCTCAAATGTTAGCAGCTTTGGTACAAATTTTGCTGAGACTCTCCTGAGGCCCAAGTCGTCAGTCAAAATTGATTGAATGGAACCAAAACTAATATTCACCTTGTCTACAAGCTCTCTGATCGTGATTCGGCGGTTCTGCATCACCAGGTTCCTCACTTGATCAATGATGGCATCGTTTTTCGATGTTGAGGGCCTCCCTGAGCGTGATTCACTTTCAACTGACAAGCGGCCATCTTTGAAGCGATTGTACCACTCCTTTATCTGTGTGGTGCCCATCGCTTTATTTCCAACACTTTTTTAATCTGGGGAATTGTTTCCTCTTGCGAATCACCAAGATTAAAACAAAATTTTATGCAATAACGCTGTTCGACTTTTTCTGACATTTAAAAAAAAATATAATCCGACGACACTCACTTGCACCTGTTCAATCATGAATGGCCTGACGCCGACTGACTTGTATTGGAGCTGTAGAAAAAATGAGCATGCGCACTAGTCATGCTAACAACCACACAGCAAGCCCCGCCCCCATAGCTGCGTTCGTTTGACCAATAAAAATTAAGGTCGGATACTTTTTGATCATACCTCGTAATCCTGGAATTTTCTGAAAATTTTTTTAAGTTGAACTAGGGGATTCAACTTAAATACTTGTTAACTAAGTGTCGAAGATTTTCTTCATTTTCCCCTCTTTTCAGCCTACCTACCAAACACAACCATTTGACTAGTATCGAAGATGTGAGCACAAGAGAAAAAAACATTCAATGTGGGAAATATGTAAAATTTTGAGCAACAGGGGAAATTTTGGGGCCAAGAGAAACTAGAAGATTTGACTTTCGACATTACATGTGTGTATATGTATATATATTAGTCATCTTTTATCAAATCAATGCACAAATTGAGCAGAAAGCCAGGGTTAAGACAGAACTATATGACACTTACATTACACCATACAACGCTAGCTCAGAAATGACATACAGAGACAGCAGTTTATTCCTCATTAGGACTCATTAGTCTGGCTTAGACAATAATCGAGATTGAAGTAAAAAACCTCTTATAGAAGCTAAGAGTGACAAACTGGTAGCTAATGTAAAATTAGCATACTAGTGAGAGAGAGACAGAAACAATGGTATGGTTCAACTTGCAAATTGAAGGAAAAGTTTGGGTATTGAGCTGTAAGTTACCGCCCCTAAGAAAGGGCAAGGCAGAACTACAAGCATCGCCTGCTCGGTTATGACGTCCAGAGACTGCAATTTTGTCTTTATTAGAAGTTTGCCTTCAATTTAAGAGTTGAATTGTACCATTGCTGTGGTCTTTTGCTGGTGCGGTAATTTTACATTAGCTACCAGTTTACATGGCCCTCTTAGCATCTATAAGAGGTTTTCTGCCTCCAGTTTGGTTACTGCCTAGGCCAAACTCATGAGTCCTAATCTGGACTAAACTGAAGTCTCTGGATGGTAAAACTGAGCTGGCGGTACATCGCATCTAATTCTGCCGAAGGGATAATAACTTACTGCTTGATACCCAAGCTTTGCCTTCAATTTAGGAGTTGAATGTACTATTGCTGTGGTCTCTTGCTGGTGTGCTAATTTTACATTAGCTACCACTTTGTTTATCACTTTCAGCTTCTATAGGAGGTTTTCTGCCTCCAGCTTGGTTACAACCTAAGTCAGACTGTTTAGTCCTAATGAGGACTCTATGACTTTAGGGAACCACTGCTCAGTGTACCACTTAGCTTTGATTGTGTTCAAAGTGTCCAACACAAAACGCTCTACAATTCAGCCTGATATGAAAAATACAGCAATCATTCTTTTCTTTACAGACCGAGATTTGTCGATTAAGAGTCCTCTGGTGCAGCTGAACCAATAACTGACTGAAAATGGTTATGTCAACTACTTCAATGCTCGTTTTAACCATTTATGGACTGCATCTATCTAAACAACTATGAAACTCTTAGGAGGTAATTTGTCACATTACCTATCCACAAACAGTTGCGGTAGGCTAGAAAAACGTTATGGACAGTTCCAGCACATTAATTGGTCTTTTAGATCACTGGACATGTATTCCATCAGTCATTTATAGGATATAATTGAGAATCAGTCGGACTCAAGTTTGTGTTTGAATTTAGTATCACTTGTGCATACATGTCTGTTTTAACAATACTAACCTATTTAAAAGATGCAAAACCAGTTTAAAATTTTTAGGAATATAATGCATATAGTTACAAACATCAATGCAAACCTTTTATCCCTTTAAATTTGCACTAACATCAAAAAATTAATACGTAAAAACCAGCAGAGACTTACTTCTTGGGAAATTCTTGTTTCAATAATTTTAAAATAAGATTTCATGGATTCATCTACAAAATCTTCAAGCTTTTTTAGAGGAACATTGGAAGTTTTGCTTTTATACCTTGAGAAAAGGAAAAACCGTGTTTTGAAAAAATCATCAATTACTTAATAAAGTAGGTTGTCATTCACAAAATTAATAATCATACACAGCAATATATATAATATAGGTGCGGGTAATAAGGCCTACCTAAGGGAAATTTTAAATAAAACAAAAACTATGTATCGGAATCAACAAATTGCAATATTAACTAAAAACTTAA